>CM028247.1:30654074-30902165 GCA_016432835.1 Brassica nigra | reverse complement strand
ATCCCATCTTGGCCTCTTTGGATCGATCCTCGTGAGTTTGGTACGATCACTCTGGAATGAACATCTTCGATTCGGTTGGAATCGTCCTCGATGTTTTACGACAAAAACTAGAAGGATTGGATTTCTAGAAGATATCGTATAAAACAAAGATCGATTAACTTGAACATCGATCCTTTAGGCTATACGGTTTATTTTACGAGAAAGATAGTCTTTGAGAAATCGTATAAAACGTTCAACGAATTAAGACAAGTCCACGGACTTACTTACGATTTTAAGAATTCAGGCCCAATCAGACTATGACGGTTTATCCAATTTCCCGAACATCGGATAAACATCAAGTCACCGAAAAATAGGGGAAAACTCGAGGATAATTATGAAGATCGACTGAAATGGAATATTTCCTGAAGAGATAAACTTGGGCCCAAAGGCGAGGTCCATCATCCTAAGGCAAACCGACTTAGGAGTGAGTATATAAGGAGAGCAAGAGCAGAAGAGGGATCCAAAATCCTAGAATCTCGACTTAGAGAGCTTCTGTTAGCTGATAGAACTTAGAATTTAGGTGGTTAGACTAGCAAGGCAGGCCCTAGAACGTCTAGCCGTCTCCTGCTTGCAAATCTCCGCTCCTCTCGGAAGGATCGGACAATTCTTTTACTTCAGAGCTCCGCACATAGAAACCCTAGGCGTTATCTTCGACATGCCTGTTTCTATGACAAACGCTCATACTAGACGAACCCGCCCAGACGGTTCGATCTCTTGTTCAATTCTTTCTAAACTGAACTACGTCCGACTTGATCCTCGAAAGGCGTACGTAGGCAGCCTTTCTTAAGGTCCAGTCGCAAATCTTAACAAAACCTTTTCCGCATTTATTCAGTCACTTGTCGTTGGCTGTCGCAGAGAATCCGGACCTTCAGGGAAAGTCGGTTAACTTGGCTTTCCTCCGTTTTTATTCATTAAAATCGACGGTGTGAATTTCGGTTCCCACAACACACAGGCAGTCTTTATGAAAGAGGTTTTGAAAAGAAAGGACTAAATCAAATTCAAACTTAGAATCATAACCTCTACTTTGTTGCAAACCACATCTAAGAGTCTGTCAATCACAGAAGCACATTATGCAATATCCTAATTAAACAACCTTAATCATCTAGCCAACAACTTAGCAATCATGTCTGACTAACCCCTCTACTGATCTCATTTTTGTACATAAAAATAAAAGTGCAGGCTTTACCTTGGGAATATCGATCACAGGATGCAAGGTTGCTCAAACAAGTATCTGGACCTGCAGGTAAAAATTAGTTCCTATCCTCTCTCTCTACTATTTCTCTCCTAGTCAAGTCTGCTTTCATTTGCAAGACATTGACCAAGATTGGACAGGCTTCCATGAATCAAGCCTTAATGGTAGCAGCCACCAAGTCCTGTTCACTTCTTTTTGACCTATATCCTAGGATTCATTGCGAAGCAAGTCTAGAAGGGGGTAACCACCAAGCCCTGCTCGAACCCTTTACCTATAGAATTCTTATGAATCAAGTCTTGAGGGGGGTAACCGCCAAGCCCTGTTCGAATTCCTTCCTAGTTAATAACTAACTAATCCTAGAACATAAATTTAAGAAAATTTTCGATTTTTTTTTTTTTAACTTAAAACTTATAAAAATTAAATCTAATTTCGAATATGAGAGAGAGATGGTGATAAACTATCTACACAAGGCTTTTACCTTCCAGACTTGTTTGAAGCATCCGATCCCATGTATTCCAAGCCCCAAGACAAGCAAAGAATTGTCAGGTTAGGTTGGAAATCAGATTTGGTTCCTCGAGACAATCAATGAAAGTGTTGTCATAGCTGACAGGTGATCAACTTTAGCATCTATAGTACATTCTGCATCAAAAAATCTAAGAATGGTGCCTAAAAGATTGGTTAGATAAAAAGTGAAAATTTAAATTATCATTATCCCTTTCTTGACTCAATAAAAACCATTTTGAAAACATTTTTTTGATAAAATCAAAAGGTAAACAGCATCAGTAAACATCCCCCCAGACTTAAATCATACACTGTCCCCAGTGTATAACCAGTCCAGTGAAGGATAGGCAATAATAAAGTACACTGATATCAAAAGTTTAGAACGATATACCTGACTGCGATGCGTATCGATCGATGTTGAGTCTCGATCGCTTCTGTTTGGTTCATGTCGATCGATATCGACAGTGTCATGTCGGTCGATTTCAATGGCAATCGTCTAGTTGTAACTGCAAAGAAAAACAAATAAGAAAAATAAAATCCTAGAGATAAAATAAAATGAAAAACTACCTAACAGTGGGTTGCCTCCCACTCAGCGCTTTGATTATAGTCATCTAGCTTGACTTTGGATGGAATGAGCTACTGAGATGAAGTCCAGGTACTTGTTGAGAAACAAGTATCCTCTGTATCTTTCTTCTCACCGAACCATGCGTCAAATAGGCTTCTTGTGGCTTCATATTCTCTGGTTTGTTTCTTCTTTATCTCAATCAACTCATCAGTGATCCTTTGAATCCTTTCTTCATGACCTTCAATGCTGAACTCGTGCCATCCTAAATTCCTGTAGGCATGTTCTGAAAGATCACTGAGCTCCGCTTGCATTGAATCAAGGCGTTGGATTATTTTGTCGTGGATGGAGCTGGTATCGATCGATTCCTTTGTTGAAATGTTGGTCGATGGCTGTTGAAGTCCATCGATCGATGAGCTGGTTGCTCGGTCGATCGATTCTAAGGGTGCAGGTCTGCTCGCAAGCTGCCTCTGAATAGCTTTAATTTCTTTATGCATCCCTTCTATGCTAGATTCCATGCTTCCAACCTCGTTAACAAGCGGGAAATACGTTTGGTCTAGATGTCTATCTTGTGAATCATCCACGCTTGTTATTGCTGTGTAGACATCATCAGCTAATTTATCCAAATCGGCTCTGGTACAGATCTCTGAAGTCTGTATATCGATCGATGCAATAGGTTGCTTATCGGTCGATTTTTGCTTCTGCAAATTCTCGGGAAGCTTCTCTGCAGAGAGCTTCATCTGGCCGTCGATTTCAGTCAATCGCCTATCGATCGATGTAAGGTTGAGCTCGTCGATCGATGCAATCGATGCAGCCTGATAATCAAGTTGACGTTGGAACTTCTCAGCCTCCTGCTGTATGGTGTCTATTCGTAGTGCGAGTTCCTCCACTTCTTTGTCTACTAAGAAGTGTATATCAGCAATTTTCCTCTCAACTGCTTTCAGAGGGGTCAATCCTCCAAAAGGATTGCAAGGTGCAGCGGGGTTCATATCTGCATGTGCTTCATTGATAAGGCGGATAGATCTCTTTATCTCTTCTGTGCAGATGCTTAGATCCCCTAGGTTGTGGAAGATAGGTTTACAGGTTTTGGTGAGTTTGCTGCTGAGACGATCTACTGTTTGCTTCAATTCTTTCCAGATATCTCCAAAAGACTCATCAACCTCATGTTTTGAGTAAGTGGTCGATGGTGTGGGCTCTGTATCGATCGATGTGGATGGTGCTCCGTCGATCGATATTGATCTTTTCTGGCTATGGTTCTGTGCGTTGCGAAGATCTTCAAGTTCCAGCTCAAGACGTTGAACCTTCTTGAGTAATCCTTGGTCTGCACTGCACATCCAGTTCATCTCACTGCGAAGCTTGTCTGTGGCCTCTTCTAAATTCTTTTCCATGGAGAGCTTTTCCCATTTGTGTTCTCCAAGTAAACCGGTGAACATCTCGTTGATCTCGTCTTTGGTGTAGGTTTCTTGCACCGATTCTCTTCTTGTAAATGAACTAGCGTGCTCTGGTAGACAGATGTAGGAGCGCTCGTCCATTGAAGTTCTTTGGAGCAGTTTCTTGATGTCGTCTTTAGAAATTCTGATGACGTCACCATCTATTCCTCTAGCAAAGCCATTCTCGTCTCTGTAGACCCCATACTCATCTCTCTGCTCCCAAAAGAATTTTGAACTCCATATCGAAAGGCTCTCTTTCCGAATTCGGGACACTTATCGATCGATGCAACACACTCTGTATCGATCGATTTCTGTTGAAGGTATGGATCCTTCCTGTTGAGATGGTTATCATCAGCTTCCTTTGGCTCGGTTGTTGTGTCTGCCTCCTGGTGCTGATAATGGTGGTCTGGTCCGTAGCGTTATTGCTGGAATAGGTTGTGGGATCCATTGGCTAACTGTAGGACGTCTGCAATGTCTTCTTTGGATATGTGGAGTGTTCGTCCATCCATTGAGCGTGCAAAGCCTTGTGAATCCCTGAAAATACCAAACTCATCCGGGATTAGATTACCGAAATTAAGTACATTTGAATTTGTTACCTGGGATGGTTGATTGTATGTATCGGTCGATGGCAAAGGTTCTGAATCGGTCGATGGTTGTTCAGGCCTATCGGTCGGTTTTACTCGTGCCGTGTCGATCGATGAGACTTCTTCGGGTTGGGTGATGTATGTTGGTGTGGCGGTCTCGACGCTGGCTCTCGTACTAGTAGTCGCTTGCCCAGCTCCCGATTGAGTAGTCTCCGTCTCGCTTGTTGTTGACTGTGTTGTCGAATGATGCGAGGCAAGTAGTATCGATCGATGGGGAGAAGGCCCTGTCGATCGATGTCGTGATTTTGAGGTTGCGGTGGAGAAGTCGATCTTCATCTTCTGGAAGGTTGTGACATTCTATAGCTCTCTCCTCCTCGTAATCATCAGTATACTCCTCAATATGAGTAGTATTTGCAGCATATGGTGGGATGTAGTAGTCATTCTCCCACGTGTTTACTTCGAAATCACCTTCTGGAAACTCCTCCTCGGTCTGATTGAATAGTGAATCGATCGATGACCATGTGTGGCTGTCGATCGATGTAGATTCACCAGAGATGATCGATGAGATAGTGCTACTATCGATCGATTCTGCGGTCTCTGTCTCGTATTCGCCTTGTGAGTCGTATTCATCTCCACAATAGCAAACAGCTACAAAGTCAGAGCCGTCTTGGATCTTCTTAGGGACCTTGATGACTCGTACTGGATCATAGTAGACTGTAGGGTTGATCAGGGTTAGGCACAGTGTGTTTGTCTGAAGGTTGCAGACTGCTCCAACTGTGGCTAGGAAGGCTCTTCCAAGTAGCAAAGAAGTGGGTAGGGTTATCTTGACGTCCAAGACATGGAAGTCTACTGGAATTAGGGCTTCTCCTATGGTGACCTCAAGGTTTCTCACAATTCCTCCAGAGTTCTGCTGAGAACAATCCACAAAGATGAGCGATTCTTCAGTAGGCTCTATCTTCAGACCTAGATGGTCTGCTATCACCTTGGGTAAGATGCTAACTCCAGATCCTGTGTCACATAGGGCACGTGGGAAGTTGATCCCCTGTACTGAGCAAGGAACAACAAACTTTCCTGGATCACCCTTCTTCTCTAGTTTGATCCTCTTCTTCATACTTTCTCGACTTGGTTGAACATCCTCTTGATGTCTTCTTCTGTCTCCTTAGTTTCTCTGAAAAAAATCCACAATCTGTATGAAAAGTAGGCTTCTTCAAAGGGTTTCTCTGTAGGTATCCTTAGAACTCTCTTTCAAAAACTTGCCAACTCTTTCTCATTAACTCCTCTTTTAAGGTGTTTAGGAACCTTTTCTTTCCATTTTCTGAGAACTCTGCCATCTTTTTCCTTTTCTATCTCCATTGGATCAATAATATCCGTGGGTTTCTTCATTATGGCGGTTGGTGGGTTTCTGGAAGGCTTAGATTGCTCCCGGAGTGCATTAAGTCGTGCAACATCTATCTAGGGAAGTTGCACTCGGCGTGTGATAACTGAATATCGATCGACAGCTTCTGGAGTGTGTCGATCAATTTCTTTATCCTTCGGTCGATCGATGGGACGTCTGTCATGTCGGTCGATGTGGTAAGGGCTGAGCGGATGTGGGTGCTTTGCTGCGAACTCCTCGTGAGTAAGTATCTTCACGGTATTGCACTCGTTGGTGGATCTTTCAAGATCCATCGAACGATGCTCGTCTTGTTCCACCGATCGATTGGTATTGGCGTACATCGATCGATGTGGTGATCCTGACATCGATCGATTCCAGTGGTTGCCGCCAATTCTTTCGATCTGGAAGTCTCTCTCTTGCAGCTTCTCTGTCTTTACCACTCTCCAAAAATCATCCTCTATGATAGCACTGACGTTGTGGCCTGTTGTTTCTTCTCCAGTCCCTTTTCCTAAAGCTTCCTGCTTCTTAACAGCTTCTCCTGTCTGAATCACTTGAGTCTCTAGTTTCTTCACATGGGTACTCAAAGCATCAAGCTTTGTGTTCAAAGTGGTGTAGACAGCGTCGATCTTTCCATTGAAGTTCACCTCTAACTGCTGCTGGCTCTCAAGAACTTTGCTGAGCATGTCTTCTAGCTTTCCTTCTGGGGTTGGTGTGGGTGGCTTCATGTAAGATGAGTTTCCATAACTCCTGTTGTTGTTGGGGTTGCTGTTGTTGAAGTTTCCTCTCTGTCCTGCGAAGTTTCTGTTTCCTTGGTTTCCGACCTCGAAATCCAGTTCCACTGATCCAGTTGACTCTGCTTCTATATAGTCATCTTCTTCATCAGCTTCTGCATCCTCTACTGAGCAGATTTGCTTGTTTAGCAGTTTCTGAACATTGTCAAGTGTAGCTTGTACCTGATTTATCTGTTCCTTTCCAAGGAACGCTGCAGATATTGCTCTTACTATGTTCTTTTTGCTGTTGCTGGATGCTAGGTTGTCTATTAGCTTAACAGCATCTTCAGGATTCCTTGTGGTGAGATTGCCTTCACTCGCAGTGTCTAGAGCCATCTGATATTTCAGTGCGATGCCTCTGAAGAAAGTGCAGAGCAGCTGCACTTTGTTGAATCCATGGTGTGGACAGTCTCGCTGGTAAGACTTGAATCTGATCCAGGTATCCTTGAATGACTCTCCAAGCTCTTGATTGAATGTGGCAATTTTCCTCCTTAAGTCTTCAGCGCGCGCATCATCAAAGAAGTTACACAAAAATGCGTTTTTGATGTCGCTCCTGATTGAATGTGGCAATTCACAAACACCTCTGCCACTTCCAGGTCTGTGCACAAGATAGTATCAGGATGAAGCTTCACTGGAGACCCCACAGTGCTCGTCATGAAACTGAGCGCCTCCCAGGAGAACATATGAAGAGGAACGTTCTTCAGGTGAACCCACATTGGGATTGCCTCTTCTTCTTGCTTGCCAGCCTCTGTTGTTGGTTTTCATTTCAAAACAACCATAGGTACTCCAGCTATATTCCACATACCCTTTCGTAGTATGTTTTCTCGAGCCTTTGGATTTGCGACTATGAACCTCATCATTGTTTCGTTCACATCGAATGTGATATCACTCAAATTATCCTAAGGAGTGATTTATACTCTCTCAAATAAGAGATCGAGTTGTAGCACTTATGGATCGAATCCACAGAGCGCTAGGGCACACACTAGATCTAATAGTTATATGATTAAGCTAGACTAATGATTATAAGACAGTAAACAAATAAATAAAGCAGTAAATAAAGCAGTAAACAAGGTGAACAAGACAATTGTTCAGCTTGGCAAAGAGTTGTTTGATGGAAGGATGGTTTGCTAGATCTAGGGTTTCTATTCAGAAAGTCAGGATTATAATAGTATGAATGCTTATGTGAGATGCTTGCATGATATTAAAACCCCAACGTTGCAATAACCGTAACTGTCGTTTTATGGGCTATCTATTACTAGAACCGATGAAACTTCCACTGGTGAAACATAGGAAGGTGTCGATCGATCTGCTGTCGCACGTATCGATCGACATTGCCTCGCGTCAATCGATCGATGACTTTATAGGAGTATCGATCGATGCACCTCTAGTAAGCTTTAAGCGCCGGTTGATAACAGTTTGCTAAGTAGTTTGCTAAATCAGCTGCCGCTTGTTTCCAGCAAATTCCTAGCTCAAAGAAGATAGATCCAAGGATTGCATCAATTGTCATCATGTATAGGTTGGTGATATTACTCAAATTACCCTAAGGAGTGACTTTACTCTCTCAAATAAGAGGTTCAGTTGTAGTACTTAGGGATCGAATCCACAGAGAGCTAGTGTACAAATAAGATGCAATCTTAATGAGTATGCTAGGTTGAAAATAGTTTAAAGTAAAGTGCAGGTTTGCTGAGTAAGGATAAGATTACTCAGTTGAAAGGATTTGGTTTTAAAACGGTAAAGAAAAGTAGTTAGATTCAGGGTAAGTATTCAGGAATTCAGGATTATAAATACTATAAAGGCTAACAAGTTGCTTGCATGATATGTCAGAGCTCAACACTTATTACATGAATCCATCAGCTCTGCATTATTTAGACCATCTATTAGTTAGATGCTAAATGGTGTTGCGGTCGGCTACTCTGCCGATGGTATCGCTCGGTAGTTCGATAGGAATATCGACCGATACACCTCTAGCTACGTCGATCGATTACTCTATAGGAGTATCGATCGATCTGACTCTAAGCAAGCTTTATCGCGAGTTGATACAATGCTCACCATGATCTTAGATCAGCTTTGCATATCTCAAGAGGGTCATAGCATGTTTAGGATGTTGTCGGTATTGCATGCAATGAACAATGCAATCCAAGTTCATGTTCTAGGTAGCTAAGCTAGAAAAAGCATTAGTGAACAATCCTAATAATAAATATCACAACTATAGCAATTATAGGTTGGGGCTAATCCCTCATATCCTATTTAAACCCTAAATATAACAAATGAATCTACTCAGACATGGCTAAGTAGTTCATAGCAACAAGGTAATAATAGAAGTTCATAGACCTATTAGAGGGTGAACACTTAGGTTCCAATCACAAATATCTTTGGATCTCTCCTCTAGGTCTAGAATTCTATAACCTTTGTTAAAACTAAAAGAAATAAGTAGTAGTAGAAGAAACTTGAATAAAACTTGTATTGTAGAAAAGACTTGTATGAAAACTTATATCTAATAACTTGTTTTTTAAAACTTTTTTTTAATGCCAAAACACTTAGGCATATAAATATATGAGTTCATTAGGTTAAAAAACTCGTCAGGGGCATTCTTGTAAAATGTGATATCTTGGGCTTCAAGTTCGGCCAGGTCCAACTTGTCTTTCTGCCGCCTCAGTATCGATCGATAGTACAGGGTGTACATCGATCAATTATGGTCTCGATGTATCGTTCTTCGGCTAATGTGTGTCGATCGATTGCACAGAGTGTGCATCGATCGATGTGTAACTCTGGTGTCGACCTCTGGTCTTGATCTCGGGTGAACTCTTCTTTAAGCTCCAAAAGAGCACCTAAAACATCACTTTTCTCCAAAATGCTTCTGAACCTGAAAACATACCTAATAGACTCCAAAACATAGATAATAGTAGTAAAAACACTCATATACCATGGGTAAAAATGGGTAAAATCCATGGTATATCAGTTAGCTACTCCTATACAAGCATGAAGAACATTCTTCTAAGATGAATATCACATGATCAAGTATTCATATTTGGGGCTAATCCCTCAAAACCTATCTGAACCCTAAACCTAACAGGAGGATCTATTCAGATATGAAGTTTGTCACAGAAATCATAGATGAATAGATATGAAATTGCAATAGATATTAAAACAAAAACCAATGGAGTTCCAGGAGGACTGTGAAGGAGTTCCTCCCTTCTCTCCTCACTAATAATAATGAATAATGAAGTAAAGAAAGCGTAAAGAGCGTAGCCGTCAACAATGGCTTAGAAAACACATAAATAGGATTTTAGGTCGTGGAGGGGCATCTTGGTAATTTGTGGTAACTTCTGGGCTTCAGTCGGTCATAAATTAGGCTCGGCCCACGTTTTGAGATCCATATCGATCGACACCAAGGCTGTGGCGTCGATCGACATCCATTCTTCTTCTCGACAGCTTCCTCTCGCGAGGCAGACTGACCACTCTTCAGTAAAACGGGCATAACTTCTGCTACAGAATGCTGATTGACCCCTAAAAGGTGACATTAGAAAGCTAACTCAAAGAAATATCTTGTGTCAAAAGATGAGCTTAATATAACACTGGAAAGGTCTTTATACATAGCTAAAAATCTGACACATCTGTGCAGTCCTGCACTTCAAAAGACTCCAAAAGACACAAAAATCACCATATTTCTCCAAAACGTGCCTAAACCTGTAAATATACTAAATAGACTCCAAAACATAATAAATATATCTTAAGACACTCATATACCATGGGTAAAAGTGGGTCAAATCCATGGTATATCAACTTCCTCAGACTTACCCTTTTGCTTGTCCTCAAGCAAAACAAACAGGCAGTCTCTCTGAAAGAGGTTTGAAAACAGCAGGGACTCAGAAAATATTTGAACTTAGAATCATCACCTCTATAATGTTGCAAGCCACATCAAATATCTCATAACTTTAGAAACACTTTATATACTATATCCTAGCTTAGCAACCAAATTCATCTAGCCAGCTGATAGACCTTATATTTGACCCGATTTTACCCCTGATATCTGAGAAGTTTTAGGATATATCTATTATGTTTTGGAGTCTATTTAGCATATTTTCAGGTCCAGGAGCATTTGGAAGAAAGATGATGTTTTAGGAGCATTTTGGAGCATTTTAGAGATATCACCCGAGGAGGCCATATCGACCCCTCAGGGTCGACACGGAGAGAGATGCATCGATCGATACACATCCAGTGTAATCGATTGATATTCAAGCCGCAGAAGCCCATTTTGATCACAGCCAACTTGAAGCCCAAACAATCACCTATTTACCAGAATGCCACTGACGAGTTTTAACCTAATTATTTCTAAGTATTTAAGTATTGCCTAAGTTTTCTGGCAAAGATATAGTTTTTACAGAGTCTTTCTTACAGCTTTTCTTAGTCTCTTCTACCTTTCTTAGTTCTTTGTTTTGTGAGAGAGAGAGTTACATATATTGAGAGCTTTCTTGAACACCTTTATTTCTATTCTATTCTATCTATGCATTTTATTATTATTGTTATGATGTTCCACTCAGCCATGTCTGAGTAAACACCTTTGCTGGATTTAGGATTCAAATAGATTGAGGGATTAGCCCCAAATATGAATACTTGAGCATGTGATATTCATCTTAGAAGATCATTCTTAATGCTTGTGTAGGAGTAGCTAACCTATACATGAATACAGAGATAAAATCCTTGGACCTATCTTCTCTGAGCTAAGAATTCTGCTGGGAACAAGCGACAACTGACTTGGCAAATTCTCTAGTGAACTGTATTCAACCATACGCTTAAAGCTCGCTAGTATCGTATCGATCGATACTCCTATAGAATCATCGATCGATATACTAGAGGCATCATCGATCGATACGTGCATTGGCAGATCCATCGACGCCTTTTGGTGAATACTCAATGGAGATTCATAAATTCTAGTGTAAGATAGTCGGCGACGACAGCCGGGCTATTGCTTCGTTGGGTTTTTTAATATCATGCAAGCATCTCATATAAGCATTCATACTATTATAATCCTGATAACCTGAATAGTAATCCTAGATCTAACACCTTCACCATCTTAGTTAACACCCAAATCAATCACTTGAGTAATTGTCTTGCTCACCAGTTTTAATTTATTTGCAATTTACTGCTTTGAAATCTTTGATCTAGATTAGTTATAATAAGATCTATTGTTTTCCATCGCACCCTGTGGATTCGATCCCTAAGTACTACAACTTGACCTCTTTTGATGAGAGTAAGGTTGCTCTAGGGTAATTTGAGCATCGTATCAAATTTGGCGCCGTTGCCGGGGAGCTTTGATCACCATTAGATTTTATTTAAGTCTATGTTTTTCTTTTTACTACTTGTTACTGATAAATTTTTCTTTTCTTTTCAGGTGCATGCCCAGGATAACCCGAAGCAAGAAGAACAAGGAACTTTTGTCTACTGATCCAGCTGCTTTGGAACGTTCAATCCGCAAACAGAACCGTTCCGCATCGATCGATACACCAGTTTGTGCATCGACCAATATTCACTCACATTCGTCTTCCGAGTTTTAGACACCGCCGACCGATAACCGTTCATCAATATCGACCGATCTCGTTCACCTGACATCGACCGATAACCGTTCATCAATATCGACCGATCTCGTTCATCTGACATTGACCGATAACCGTCCTTTCACATCGACCGATACTTCTCAGTACCCGTCTACCTTTAACCCGATATCGACCGATACCACAAGCCGTACATCGATCGATACCGAATCACCAAGCATGGTCGCGACACTGATACTTAGGGAAGATAACGATGGTAACCTGCATGACCAAGAAGGTCACCTGCGTAATGCAGCAGGTCAAAGAATCAATGATCAGGGGGCTGCAATCCCAGATCCAGAAGCTGAAGCTGCTGCAGCAACTGCTCGAGCTGCTGAAGTAGCCAACATAAACAGATCACTGGCTGACTACAACCGTCCAGACCAATTCTATGCCAACAGATCTGCTATCCGTCCTCCAGACATACAAATGGCTGACTATGAGGTGAAGCCTCAATACTACACACTTGTAGGACAGACACCCTACAGTGGAGCATCCAATGAGCATCCTATGGACCATCTAGAGAGGTACGAGGATCTCATATCTGTTATCAAAGCCAATGGAGTCCCAGTTGACTACCTACTTTGTAAGCTTTTCAAGTATTCTCTCACTAGAGAAGCTTTGCAATGGCTTAAGCAACTACCACAAGGATCTCTTACATCCTGGGATGACATCAAGAATGCTTTCTTGATTAATTTCTTTGATGAGGCACACGCAGAGGAGCTAAGAAGCAAGATTGCTACATTTATGCAGAAGCCTGCAAAACCTTTCAGACATTGTTGGATTCGTTTCAAGTCCTACCAGAGAGATTGTCCACACCATGGAGTCAATGAAGTGCAGCTGCTCAGCATTTTCTTCAGAGGTTTAGACCTAACCTACCAGACAGCACTAGACACAGCTAGTGAAGGAAACTTCAACACCAGGAATCTAGAGGAGGCTATGAGACTTATTGAGAACTTGGAAACTAGCAATAGCAATAGCACCAAGAACACTGATTATGCGAGAAGGAGACTAGCTAATGCTCTTGGGAAGGAGCAGCTAGAGGATATGAAAGCTAAGCTAGACAGTGTTCACAATCTTCTAAGGAAGCAGGTCAGCTTTGCAGAAGATTCAGAAGCTATAGAAACTGATGAAGAAGGATATGAGGAAGAAGTGAATTTCATAGGAGGATCACAGAGATTTAGAAACCAGAGTGGAAACAGGAACTTCTATGGCAACAGTCAGAGGAGCAACTACAATCAGAATTCACAGTACCAGAAACCCTTCAGCAACAGAAAATACAGCAACAACAAGAATCTCAACAATTCTTTCTATCATAATCCACCACCACCTACTCAGGAGAGCAAGATTGAAGCAATGCTTGATTCAGTTCTAGAGGGTCAGCAGAGGCTTACTGTGGATTTCAATGGAAAGATAGATGCTGCATACAATAGCCTGAATGTGAAGTTTGACACCTTGAGCACCCATGTGAAGAAGCTAGAGACACAGGTGATTCAAACAGCAGAAGCTATTAAGAGGCAAGAAGCCTTCATAAAAGGGAGAGAAGAAGATCTCATCAGACACCACATCAATGCCATCACAGTAGATGAATTCTGGCATCTGGATGGAGATGTAGAGCTTCAGGAGGAAGACTTTGAAACCGAGAGCACCATGAGTATCGACAGCTCTCACTCGCATAGATCGACGCAAGACAAGAGCAATCGATCGACCTTCGAAGAAGAATATTGATCGATGTTCGAGATACCACATCGATCGACAGAGTGTACCGAGTCTACAGCTACGACCAAACCAATCCGAATTATGACACACGCAGAGTTCGCAGCGAGACACCCAAACCCACTTCACCCTTTCTTCGATCGACCAGACGAAACCGATATTGATCGACACACACAACCAGATGTCGATCGACACACCCAACGAGATATCGATCGATTTACCACCATCAAACAGCGAGTTCAGCTACCAAGGATAGATGCTGCCATACTCTATGCAAATAGATCCCGACCCAAACCTGCAGATAACCCACCAGAAGAAGTTGAGGATACATTGGAGCCTATGGAGATTGAAAAGGAAAGAGCAAAAGGAACAACCAGAAAAAGGAAAGAGAAGATCCCTAAGCACCGTAAAAGAGAAGCTAATGAGAAAGAGTTGAAAAATTTCAAGAAGAGAGTTCTAAGGATTCCAGCAGAGAAACCCTTTGAAGAAGCATATTACACACACAGATTGTGGATGTTCTTCAGAGAAACAAAGGTCAGAGAGGCTGATATTGAGAAGATGTTCAACAAGATCAGAGAGGATTTCCTAAGGAAAATGACATTGAAAAAGAAGAGTGATCCTGGGGAGTTCATCATCTCATGCCTAGTACAAGGCATTGAATTCTCATATGCCCTATGTGACACAGGAGCATCAGTCAGCATCCTACCAAAGGTTATGGCAGACCAACTAGATCTAAAGGTGGAACCTTCCAAATAATCCTTCTACTTTGTAGATTGTTCTAGGAGGAGTTCCATGGAAATCATCAGAGATCTTGAGGTACATATTGGTAATGTTCTAGTTCCAGTTGACTTTCATGTTCTAGACATCAAGTTAAATTGGAATTCTTCTCTACTACTTGGAAGAGCTTTCCTAGCTATTGTGGGAGCCATCTTGAATTTGCAAACCAGTCAGTTGTGTTTGACACTCATTAACCCAGAGGTTTACTATGACCCAGTCAAGGTAATAAGACCTCCAGCACCCTACCAGAAGCCTCCAGATGAAGCAATACTCGTAGCTACATGTTACTGTGCAGAAGAGTATGAGACAGAGTACTCGGAATCGATTGGCACAACAACAGATGCATCGATCGACCCTATTGATCTCACATCGATCGACGAGTCCGTTATCATATCGATCGATACAGGCAACAGTTTCCATTCCACATCTATTGATAGTACACCTATGTTTGAAGTTGATGATTTTACAGGTAACTACTCAATAGGGAGTTGGGAAACAGACTACTATCAGCCAGCATATGCAGTGGAGACAATAGAAGATGACTATGATGAGGATTAAATGAGGGAAAGAGATATTGACTACTCTTTCATCCGCAGAGAAGAAGAGTATGATGAGGACTACAACAGGAACATACCATATTCATACATCTGCAGAGAAGAGAATGTGTAACACCCTATAGTGGAGAGAGATTATGAAGCCTTATGGGAAGACAAAGAAAGTCTCTACTTTCTATGAATATGAAGGACTTACTCAGTATGATCCTCAGCAGTTCATTCCATCCAGATCATATTCATCATGCTACACCAGCATTCAACCAATTCCGAGATCAAGCAGAGCTATATCGATCGACACCAACATACACGAATCGATCGACACAACAGTTTCAAGGACGAGAGATGATTGGCCAGCGAAATGCTATCCAATTTTTCTCTAGAGACTACTACACCTTCCCAACAAGTGGAAAAAAGCAATGAAGAACGTGAGGAAGAGCCAGCTACAAACCAGCAGGAAAATCTCACTAGAGATGGATCCAGTTCACATGGAACCATGCTACCGACATCGATCGACGCGACATCACCAGCATCGATCGATACTAAACCAAGACGAGGGCCACACGAAGAAGAATCGATCGACACACCAGAAGACGTATCGATCGATACCAGTCAAACCGACCAAGAGAAGAATGGAAATTTCAAATTTGGAAATTCCAAATTTGGAAACTTGGTGGATGATAACCACTATATAAGGAGCCACGGGGTAGAAGCAGTTTCTCACCACAAAGAAGAAACCAATTCAAAAACCCTAGAAGAAGAAAAGATGCATCAGCCACCATCCAACCCAAAGCCACATGGAGAAGACTTCAGTTGCAATCTTCCCCATCGACTCTACAACACGAAATCGATCGACGGGAGCCCTACCGCATCGATTGATACTCAACCTTTACCATTCGATCTTAATAAAGATAATGATTTAGATCATGCATCTCTAACACCTGATGAGTTTGGTATTTACAGAGATCCAGAAGGCAATGCAAGAGCTAAGGATGGACACCAGCTTACAGCAAAGCATCGCAAAAGATTCACACCAGCTACACAGGCAGATCCAGATCCTTACAGCAGAGCAGAGATGGATGAGAAGCTCAATGATATCTACACAATTCAGTATGATTCCATGAATGATTTCAAGTGGAAGCTTGATAGTGTCTACCATCCACTCAATGACAAGATCACATACCTCACTCAGACAATGGAGAATCTTGCAGAAGATGTCAACACTTTGAGAAGAAGAAGACCCTGCAGCATGGAAGCAATGGAAACTCTCCACCTCCCATGAGTTTCCACACCACACATCGACCGATGAGAGATGGACTCCATTGACCGACGCTCATCCTACATCGATCGATAGTCACTACAGGCAATCGATCGACATACGCTTTACCAGATTGGAAGAGAAGTTAGATTCCTATGAGGAGAAGTTTGGTAGTTCCTACTACCCAATGATTGATTATGTGATTGCACTAGAATCATGTATGGATGCTTTCCAGCAGGAGATGGGCACGATTCAGAACCAGCTTGATTTTCACCTAAAGACATCGCCATCGACCGACATGCCTACCAGCACATCGATCGATCATGACCAGGAACCAGCCGAGCATCAGAAAGAATCGATCGACAGCAAGGACAACACATCGCTCGATACCTATCTCAAAGAAGAATTCAACACCATGAGGACGAAGATTTTAGATACTGCCAAGACAGACAACAAATGGGAAGAATTCGCATTTGAACACGCTCTTGATCTATTCTACGCAACCCCTCAGTTCCAACCTCAGATGGACAACCGATGGCATTACATTGTTGCAAAAGGAATTGCATGTACTTCGCAACAGGCAGAAGTGGTCAAAATCGATCGACATCAAACACTACCGATCGATCGATATGGACGATGGATGGAACAAGGAATTCCATTACAAACCAAAGTATGGAGCTAAAGCCTATGATACTTACCAGAACAAGAAGAGACGTTGGTCAGACACAAGAGAAGAGCCAACCTTTCACAGAAGAGAAGCTACTTACACCAAGATAGAAGTCAACAAGATGATAGCTGAGATCTATGAAGCTTTAGATCATTCATAGGCACAATCCTACAAGAGGTATGATGACATCTACTATCCTTTTGACAACAGTATTGCACATTTGCAGACAAGAACAGGAGAAATAGAAGAGAAGATCACAGCTATCCAGAGACAACTTGCAACTCGCCCATCACACTTCACATCGACCGATATGGCACCACGTGTATCGATCGACGAGGGCATCAAGACATCGATCGACGTCGAAGCAACTGCATCGATCGATACTGATACACCATCAGTCCGAGAAGAGTACCTTACGGACAGAATGGATGTGCTACATGAAGAACTGCCATAAACATCATTGAAAACATATGATCAGCTTGAAGAGCAGCAGTTTAACATTGATGATCTACAGGAGAGGCTACACTTATTGAAAGATGAGTTAGAAGACATGAAGAAGAGATGGACAAAGTCAGATGATGCCACAAGAAGCTTCATTGCCACTAAGTCCACAGAACCAGACGATGTTTGCACACAAAGAAACAACTCCTTTCACACCAACTAGCCATTCAACCTCCAAAGTCAAGATAAATGACTATAACAAAGCGCTGAGTCGGAGGCAACCCACTACTATTAGGTACTTTATTTTCTTTCATTACTATCTATGCAAAAAAAAAAAAATTAATAAAAAAATCGTGTAGACGTTTACCTTCACTATCGACCGACACGACCAAGTCGACATCGATCGATGACGCTACATCCACCACGATCGACACGAGTTCATCCACATCGATCGATATGGTATCGGTCAGGTATAATGTTCTAACTTGTTTAATTTCGCATTTATGTTTTTATTTCTTAAAACTCCGACTGTTTTACACTGGGGACAGTGTAATTTAAGTCTGGGGGGATTACTAATGATTATCTATTGTTTATCTACTATTTTGAGTCTTATTTGAAATTTTTATTAAGTTTAGAAAGGGTGATCTATTTAGTTCAATACTTGTAATCACTTTCTAGACCAGTCTTAGATTCATTTGATTGCAGAAGTACTAGAGATACTAAAGTGGATCAACCAATCTACTATGCTAGCACTTGCTAAGAATGTTTGAAGGAACCAAAGCTAACCTCCAACCTAATACTGACATTACATGCTTGTCTTGGGGCTTGGTATACATTGGATTGGATTCCTCATGCAAGTCCTGGAAGGTAATAAAAATTCTGTGTGTTTCTGATTCCCTTCTCTTCTCTCTTCAGCATCCACCAAAGATGAAAAGATTGAAATGATTTCCTGAGATGAAGAGGGATAGGTAAATTACCAAGGACCCCATTAATCTGATTCAAAGGAATGATCACACATTGTGGAAGCAAGGGATAGGTAAATTACCAAAGACCCCATAATTTGCCTACACTTTGTCAATAAAAGAAAAAGATATAAAGGTCAATAAGATGAACAAGATGTACTCCATCATTGTTCATTGGGATTGAAACCATTTGGAATCAGAGAAGAGAGAAAGGGAAGAAAGGAATCAGAGAAGACTACCTGTGTGCGTTCAGAAACTTGTTTGAGTAAGAATCCATGTGTCCTCTGATCGATATTCCCAAGGTAAAGCCTACATTTTTATTTATGCAAAGAAATGAGGTTAGTAGAGGGGTGAGTCATTCAGGATTTGCTAAGTTGCTGGCTAGATGAATTTGGTTGCTATACTAGGATATGGTATAATGTACTTTTGTAGTTAGGATGACTTTGATTTGGTTTGCACTACTAGAAAGAAATGACTAAGATCTTTGAATTCTTTTGAGTCCCTGTTTTTCCTAAAAGCTTATCAGAGAGACTACCATTGCCTTTGCTTGAGGACAAGGAAAAGGTTAAGTTTGGGGGAGTTTATAGACCTTATATTTGACCCGATTTTACCCCCGATATCTGAGAAGTTTTATGATATATCTAGTATATTTTGGAGTCTATTTAGCATATTTTCAGGTTCAGGAGCATTTGGAAGAAAGATGATGTTTTAGGAGCATTTTAGAGATATCACCCGAGGAGGCCATATCGACCCCCTCAGGGTCGACACGGAGAGAGATGCATCGATCGATACACATCCTGCGTAATCGATCGATATTCAAGCCGCAGAAGCCCATTTTGATCACAGCCGACTTGAAGCCCAAACAATCACCTATTTACCAGAATACCCCTGACGAGTTTTAACCTAATTATTCCTAAGTATTTAAGTATTGCCTAAGTTTTTTGGCAAATATAGAGTTTTTACAGAGTCTTTCTTACAACTTTTCTTAGTCTCTTCTACCTTTCTTAGTTCTTGGTTTTATGAGGGAGAGAGTTACATATATTGAGAGCTTTCTTGAACACCTTTATTTCTATTCTATTCTATCTATGCATTTTATTATTATTGTTATGATGTTCTACTCAGCCATGTCTGAGTAAACACCTTTGTTGGATTTAGGATTCAAATAGATTGAGGGATTAGCCCCAAATATGAATACTTGAGCATGTGATATTCATCTTAGAAGATCATTCTAAATGCTTGTGTAGGAGTAGCTAACCTATACATGAATACAGAGATAAAATCCTTGGATCTATCTTCTCTGAGCTAAGAATTCTGCTGGGAACAAGCGACAGCTGACTTGGCAAATTCTCTAGTGAACTGTATTCAACCACACGCTTAAAGTTCACTAGTATCGTATCGATCGATACTCCTATAGAGTCATCGATCGATATACGAGAGGCATCATCGATCGATACGTGCATTGGCAGGTCCATCGACGCCTTTTGGTGAATACTCAATGGAGATTCATCAATTCTAGTGTAAGATAGTCGGCGACGACGGTCGGGCTATTGCTTCGTTGGGTTCTTTAATATCATGCAAGCATCTCATATAAGCATTCATAATAATATAATACTGATAACCTGAATAGTAATCCTAGATCTAACACCTTCACCATCTTAGTTAACACCCAAATCAATCACTTGAGTAATTGTCTTGCTCACTAGTTTTAAGTTATTTGCAATTTACTGCTTTGAAATCTTTGACCTAGCTTAGTTATAATAAGATCTATTGTGTTCCATCGCTCCCTGTGGATTCGATCCCTAAGTACTACAACTTGACCTCTTTTGAAGAGAGTAAGGTTGCTCTAGGGTAATTTGAGCATCGTATCACCAGCAACTTAGCAAATTCTGTATGACTAACCCCTCTACTAACCTCATTTCTTTGCATAAATAAATATGTAGGCTTTACCTTGGGAGTATCGATCAAAGGACACATGAGTTCTTACTCAAGCAAGTTTCTGAACACACATGTAGTCTTCTCTGATCCCTTTCTTCCCTCTCTCTCTCGCTTCTCTGAACCCTTATAGTTCAATTTTAATGAACAGTGATGTTGATGCAGTCCATCTTGTTCATCTTATTGATTTTTATACTTTTGTAGCTCTTAGTTTGACAAAGTGTAGCGAATAATGGGGTCACAGGAGACACTCCTACCCCTCGTTTCCACAGTGTGTGATCATTCCCCTCTGAATTAGAATATTGGGGTCATAGAAGACACTCCTACCCCTCTGCTTCTTCTAGGAAATCATCTCAATCTTTTATATCTAGGGTGCTTGAAGAGAGAGAGAGAAGAGAATCAGAAACACACAGACTTTTACCTTCCAGACTTGCAAGAGGAACCCGATCCAATGTATATCAAGCCCCAAGACAAGCAGTAAAGTCAAGTTAGGTTGGAGGTCAGCTTTGGTTCCTTCAAACATTCTCAGCAAGTATGGTCATAGTTGACAGGTGATCCACTTTGGTATCTCTCGTACGTTCTGCAGTCAACAAATCTAAAAATGGTGCTAGAGAGTGGTTAGATAACAAGTAAAGATTGAAAAAGTTCATCATCCCCTTCTTAACTCAATAAATATATATATTTTTAAAAACATTTTATAATACTCAAAATAAACTAGATATCAGTAAACATCCCCCCAGACTTAAATTACACAGTCCCTAGTGTAAATCTAGTCAGAGTTATGGTGAGAACATAAATCATAAGGACTTAATGTAACAAGTAGAATCGATATACCTGACCGGATTGAATATCGATCGATGTGCAAATTGATGCATTGATCGTCGCAAGTGATGTAATGTCGATCGATATCGACATGTCCTTGTCGGTCGATGTGATGAGCAATCGTCTACTTGGATCTGTTTTTTTCACTAACAATAACACAATATCAGTTGAACATCCCCCAGACTTAAACAACACTACCACTAGTGTTATTCAGTCAAAGATTGGTGGGAAAATAAATCATAAGGACAATATTTAACAAGGGAAAACGGCATACCAGACTTTGATGTGAATGTCGACCAACATAGTTAAGTGGCGATCGATACTCTTGATGCTCTGTCGATCGACACAGCTAAGTGACGATCGATCGATGCTAGTGATGCTCTGTCGACCGATGATGCGCAGCCATCGTCGATTCTTGAGCAAACTTCGTCTTCCTCAGATCTTTTTCCTTTTACCACTGCTACAGTAACTCTGCAACAGTAACCCCCGATTTTCTGCTACAGAGTCGATCGATTTGTTTGCCACAGTGTCGATCGATTTCCTTGCTACAGTGTCGATCGATGCTATAGTGCGGTTGCTACAGTACCGTCGTTACTGTTCATCCATTTTTTTATACCGGAAATCATTAGAAAACAAAGAATCAGTAATAAAAGAAATAAAAATCAAATTTAAAACAAACCCAATAGTGGGTTGCCTCCCACTCAACGCTTATTTTCAGTCATTAGCTTGACTTCTGCAGATCTGATTCAGTCCGGATGAGAATGTGAACTTGCTCCAAACCAAGTCTCAATGTCTACTCTCTGAAGCTTTATCATTCTTGTGTGAAAGCCTCCTTCATAGACTCTTCTCCTTTGTCTATCATCTCAGCAATAAGAAGTGCTCGAAGCGTTGCAAATGGTTGTGAGAAGCATCTGCTGCGCACTCTTGATTTCCTGATACCATCTGAGAAGTGAAATCAATGATAACTGAGGATTTCTCTTAATCCTTTTTATCTTCTTCCAGTTCCTCTTCTTTTTTTCCCCTGACTTGTCTGATCGCTTGGTGGTGCCTCCATCAAAACGATTTCCACACACTCCATACTCATCTTGCTCTGATTCGCGAAGGTGTCGAACGATGCTGAAGTGGTTGTATCGATCGATGTTAGTTTCTCGTTGTCGATCGCTACTGCTTCTACTGGACCTTTATCAATTTCATCTACAAATCTCAACCCTCTCTGAGAAGCTTCTACGTGCTGACGACAATCCACTACCTCAATGTAAGAACTCAGATGCGCACCTTTATCTGGTGGGATAGGAGATTCAACTTCAAATACAGCGCATGGAACCATAATTTTCACAGGATCATGTATCCTCTTCACTCTTTTACGAATCCCAACGGCTTCTTCTGCGCATATAGGTGGTCTTAGATGTTCGGGGACAGCAAGGTGTGAGGCCATAGACATGTACACCCTTTCCTCAATCGGTCATGGTTCAATGGTGTATCCTGGCGACTCGTCTAACGATGGGTGTCGATTGATGCAGTCGTGTGTATGTAGATCGATGTTGTATGGCGACTGTCGATCGATGGCGTAGGGTGGGTGTAGATCAACGATGTAGGGTGGTTGTCGATAGATCTCATCACGTTGGTGCCGATCAATGCTTGTCTTTGACGAAGTTTCCAGATCTTTCCTCTTAGTGTTCTGTTCGTCATCAAGCCTCTTTTTCGAGTTCTGGTCAATATCCTCAAGCCATTCCTCCAGCTCCAAGAAGTCTTCCATAGTTACTTCTTCACTCGAATCCAAATCCCCAAGTTGTTGTCCATCCTCTAGCTCCAAGAATTCTTCTAACTCCAAGAAATCTTCCATGGTGATCTCTTTTTCTACATCTGGGTCAGGATAACAACTTGATACATCGGTGCTCTTCTGTGTCGAGTCTGCAACGTCCTGAGGACAACTCGATCTTTCAGAGATTTTGAGTGGTGTCGATTGACAAATGGAGTGTGTGTCGATCGATGTAGGGAAATTGGGATCGATCGATATTGCTGTTGGGTTATCGATCGATGTTGAGGTTGGAGTGTCGATCGATTCTGAGCTCGTGTCACTAATATCGACTTCTTATACTCTGCTCAGCTCTCCAGATCCATGTTGCTCATCAGCCTCAACTGTATCATGGTTGACCGGTTGTCCTCTGTTCAGTTCGTTCATCTGCTTACCTTCATCTGCATGTTGAACTTCAATGTCTGGCTTCTTAATGTGAGTACTCATGGTTTCAGATTCCTCATCCGGCTCAGTGTAGAGTATACTCAACATCTGACAGAATCTAGACATCAATTCCTTCTCCCGACCTTTACTCATCTCATCCAACATATCATCAAACTTCTTCTGTCGAGTCGCTGCAGCTTCATAGAGAAATTTGTTGAGGAAGGCGATTTTAATGTCCTCCCAGGAGGTTAAAGATCTTGGTTGCAGCTGACCGAACCAGCTAAATGCACCTTGAGAGATAGTATAAGGGAAGATCTTGCAGAGTATGTGGTCTGCGGATATTTATTTCTGTTTAAGCCTTGAAACTAGACCCTCAAGCTCTTTTATGTGGTTTCTGGGATCTTCATGAAGAAAACCTTTGAAAGGGTCCACATTTCCCCAATCATACCATTGGCGGGCCAGTGTAAAGGTATTCATCTCAGCAACAACAATAACATCAGGGATTACAACACCCTCTGCATTAATCAATTGTCCTCTGCTGTTGCTAGGACGATCATTTTCGTCTCGCCAAATACCATTCTTATCAATCTTAAGTATGAGCGCTTCGACCTTCTCTGTCTCCACGCTGGTAACATTTTTTGACATTCGATGAATAGTATTGGGATGAATAGTATTTAGATTAACAGTGTCGCCATGAACAGTGTTCGGTGAACAGTGCGACGGTGAACAGTGCGACAATGAACAGTGTTCGGGTGAACAGTGTCGCGATGAATAGTGTTCAGATAAAGTGTTCAGATGAACAGTATCACGATGAACGGTGTTCGGATGAACAGTGTTGATCGATGCGGAATGAAATGTGTCGATCGACGGGGAATGAACAGTGTCGATCGACACGGGATGAATAGTGTCGATCGGCGAGGAATGAAAAATATCGCGATGAACAGTATCGCGATGAACAGTACCGAGATGAACAATATCTGGATGAACAGTATCTCGATGAACAGTACCGGGATGAATAATGTTTTCAGACACATGATGAATAGTGTCGTTCGATGCTTGGTTCACGCTGTCGATTGATGCTGCTTGGAGGGTGTCGATCGATTTTTCCCTGATATACCATGGATTTTACCCGTTTTTACCCATGGTATATGAGTGTTTTTACTACTATTATCTATGTTTTGGAGTCTATTAGGTATGTTTTCAGGTTCAGAAGCATTTTGGAGAAAAGTGATGTTTTAGGTACCTTTTTGCAGCTTAAAGAAGAGTTCACCCGTGATCAAGACCGGAGGTCGACACCAGAGTTACACATCGATCGATGCACACTCTGTGCAATCGATCGACACACATTAGCCGAAGAACGATACATCGAGACAATAATCGACCGATGTACACCCTGTACTATCGATTGATACTGAGGCGGCAGAAAGACAAGTTGGACCTGGCCAAACTTGAATCCCAAGATATCACATTTTACAAGAATGCCCCTGACGAGTTTTAAACCTAATGAACTCATATTTATATATGCCTAAGTGTTTTGGCAAAAGAGACACACACACAACAGAAAGATAGAATAATAAAAGTTACAATAAGTTTTTATAAGTTTTCTAAGAGTTTCTCCTTCTTCTACTTATTTCTTTTTTGTTCTTTATTTGTTAACAGAGGTTATAGAATTCTAGACCTAGAGGAGAGATCCAAAGATATTTGTGATTGGAACCTAAGTGTTCACCCTCTAATAGGTTTATGAATTTCTATTATTACCTTGTTGCTATGAACTACTTAGCCATGTCTGAGTAGATTCATTTGTTAGATTTAGGGTTTAAATAAGATATGAGGGATTAGCCCCAACCTATAATTGCTATAGTTGTGATATTTATTGTTAGGATTGTTCACTAATGCTTTTTCTAGCTTAGCTACCTAGAACATGAACTTGGATTGCATTGTTTATTACATGCAATACCTGACAACATCCTAAACATGCTATGACCCTCTTGAGATATCGCGAAAGCTGATCTAAGATCATGGTGAGCATTGTATCAACTCGCATAAAGCTTGCTTAGAGTCAGATCAATCGATACTCCTATAGAGTAATCGATCGACGTAGCTAGAGGTGTATCGGTCGATATTCCAATCGAACCATCGATCGATACCATCGGCAGAGTAGCCGACCGCAACACCATTTAGCATCTAAGTAATAGATGGTCTAAATAATGCAGAGCTGATGGATTCATTTAATAAGTGTTGAGCTCTGACATATCATGCAAGCAACTTGTTAGCCTTTATAGTATTTATAATCCTGAATTCCTGAATACTTACCCTGAATCTAACTACTTTTCTTTACTGTTTCAAAACCAAATCCTTTCAACTGAGTAATCTTATCCTTACTCAGCAAACCTGCAATTTACTTTAAACTATTTTCAACCTAGCATAGTCATTAAGATTGCATCTTATTTGTACACTAGCTCTCTGTGGATTCGATCCCTAAGTACTACAACTGAACCTCTTATTTGAGAGAGTAAAGTCACTCCTTAGGGTAATTTGATTGATATCAAATTTGGCGCCATTGCCGGAGAGCTTTAATACAATAGGATCTATTCTGATTAGGTCTAGGTTATTTCTATTTTTATTTTAATTTGTTTTCTCACAAAAAAAAATTTCTTGTCTTTTCAGGTACATGCCCAGCAGCACCAGAAGCAACAAGGAATCCCAACTTTTGTTCTCAAAAGACCCTGGTAGCTTGGAACGTTCAATCCACAGGGCAATCCGTTCTGCATCTATCGACACCATCAACTGCCTGTCGACCGATATTGACGCACCCCTGCCGACCGAGACACCGTCTTCGTCGACTGATACTCGCACCTTCACGTCGACCGACACTACTTCACCGTCGACCGACATCTTTCATCCGACATCAATCGATACCCCTAACCGTATATCGATCGATACTACTCCGCGAGTCATGGTTGCGCCTATTATTCTCACACGAGATGAGAATGGAGACTTGCGTGACCAAGAAGGTCACCTTCGTAATGAAGCAGGTCAGAAACTCAACGCTCAGAATGAAGTAATCCCTGGGCCAGAAACTGCACCTACAGAAGCTGTTCAACCAGTAGAAGAAGCCGCTCGAACACTAGCTGACTACAACCGTCCAGATCAGTTCTACACCAATAGATCAGCCATTCGTCCCCCTGCTATTCAGAGAGACGATTTTTAGCTCAAGCCGCAGTACTACACCCTTGTGGGACAGACACCTTAGTATGGGCTGTCCAATGAGCATCCCGTGGACCATTTGGAGAGGTTCGAGGATCTCATATCTGCTATCAAAGCCAATGGAGTCCCTGTGGACTACCTTCTCTGTAAGCTCTTCAAACACTCTTTATCTGGAGAAGCTTTACAGTGGCTTAAACAGCTACCACCAGGATCTCTGACATCCTGGAGCGACATGAAAAATACATTTTTGCGTAACTTCTTTGATGATGCGCGCGCTGAAGACTTAAGGAGGAAAATTGCCACATTCAATCAGGAGCCTGGAGAGTCATTCAAGGATACCTGGATCAGATTCAAGTCTTACCAGCGAGACTGCCCACACCATGGATTCAACAAACTGCAGCTGCTCTGCACTTTCTTCAGAGGCATCACACTAAAATATCAGATGGCTCTAGACACTGCGAGTGAAGGCAACTTCATCACAAGGAATCCTGAAGATGCTGTGAAGCTAATAGACAACCTAGCATCCAGCAACAGCACAAAGAACATTGTAAGAGCAAGATCTGCAGCGTTCCTTGGAAAGGAACAGATAAATGAGGTACAAGCTACACTTGACAATGTTCAGAAACTGCTAAACAAGCAAATCTGCTCAGTGGAGGATGCAGAAGCTGATGAAGAAGATGAGTACATAGAAGCAGAAGTTAACTGGATCAGTGGAACCGGATTTCAGAGATCTGGAAACCAAGGAAATAGAAACTTCGCAGAACAGAGGAAACTTCAACAGCAGCAACCCCAACAACAACAGGAGTTATGGAAACTCATCTTACATGAAGCCACCCACATCAACCCCAGAAGGAAAGCTAGAAGACATGCTCAGCAAGGTTCTTGAAAGCCAGCAGCAGTTAGAGGTGAACTTCAATGGAAAGATCGACGCTGTCTACACCACTTTGAACACAAAGCTTGATGCTTTGAGTACCCATGTGAAGAAACTAGAGACTCAAGTGATTCAGACAGGAGAAGCTGTTAAGAAGCAGGAAGCTTTAGGAAAAGGGACTGGAGAAGAAACAACAGGGCACAACGTCAGTGCTATCATAGAGGATGATTTTTGGAGAGTGGTAAAGCAAGAGAAGCTGCAAGAGGGAGACTTCCAGATCGAAAGTATTGGCAGCAACCATTGGAATCGATCGATGTCAGGACAACCACATCGATCGATGTACGCCAACACCAATCGATCGGTGGAACAAGACGAGCATCGACCGATGGATCTTGAAGGATCCACCAACGAGTGCAACACCGTGAAGATACTTACTCACGAGGAGTTCGCAGCAAAGCACCCACATCCGCGCAGCCCTTACAACATCGACCGACAGGAGTGATAAAGAAATCGATCGACCGAGTGATAAAGAAATCGATCGACACACTCCAGAAGCTGTCGATCGATATTCAGTTATCACACGCCGAGTGCAACTTCCCAAGATAGATGTTGCACAACTTAATGCACTCCGGGAGCAATCTAAGCCTTCCAGAAACCCACCAACCGCCATAATGAAGAAACCCACGGATATTATTGATCCAATGGAGATAGAAAAGGAAAAAGATGGCAGAGTTCTCAGAAAAAGGAAAGAGAAGGTTCCTAAACACCTTAAAAGAGGAGTTAATGAGAAAGAGTTGGCAAGTTTCAGAAAGAGAGTTCTAAGGATACCTACAGAGAAACCCTTTGAAGAAGCCTACTTTTCACACAGATTGTGGATGTTTTTCAGAGAAACTAAGGAGACAAGAAGACATCAAGAGGATGTTCAACCAAGTCGAGAAAGTATGAAGAAGAGGATCAAACTAGAGAAGAAGGGTGATCCAGGAAAGTTTGTTGTTCCTTGCTCAGTCAGGGATCAACTTCCCACGTGCCCTATGTGACACAGGATCTGAGTTAGCATCTTACCCAAGGTGATAGCTGACCATCTAGATCTGAAGATTGAGCCTACTGAAGAATCATTCATCTTTGTGGATTGTTCTCAGTAGAACTCTGGAGGAATTGTGAGAAACCTTGAGGTTACCATAGGAGAAGCCCTAATTCCAGTAGACTTCCATGTCTTGGACGTCAAGATAATCCTACCTACTTCTTTGCTACTTGGAAGAGCCTTCCTAGCCACAGTTGGAGCAGTCTGCAACCTTCAGACAAACAAACTGTGCCTAACCCTAATCAACCCTACGTTCTACTATGATCCAGTACGAGTCATCAAGGTCCCTAAGAAGATCCAAGACGGCTCAGACCTTGTAGCTGTTTGCTATTGTGGAGATGAATACGACTCACAAGGCGAATACGAGACAGAGACCGCAGAATCGATCGATAGTAGCACTGTCTCATCGATCATCTCTGGTGAACCGACATCGATCGACAGCCACACATGGTCATCGATCGATTCACTATTCAATCAGACCGAGGAGGAGTTTCCAGAAGGTGATTTCGAAATAAACATGTGGGAGAACGACTACTACATCCCACCACATGCTGCAAATACTACTCACATTGAGGAGTATACTGATGATTACAAGGAGAAGAGAGCTATGGAGTGTCACAACCTTCCAGAAGATGAAGATCGACTTCTCCACCACAACCTCAGAATCACGACATCGATCGACAGGACCACATCCCCATCGATCGATACTACTTGCCTCGCATCATTCGACAACACAGTCAACAACAAGCGAGACAGAGACTACTCAATCGGGAGCTGGGCAAGCGACTACCAGTACGAGAGCTTCGCGGTCGAGACCGCCGCACCAACATATATCACCCAACCCGAAGAAGTCTCATCGATCGACACGGCACCAGTACAATCGACCGATAGGCCTGAACAACCATCGACCGATTCAGAACCTGTGCCATCGACTGATACATACACCCAACCATCCCAGGTAACAAATTCAAATGTACTTGATTTCGGTAATCTAATCCCGGATGAGTTTGGTATTTTCATGGATTCACAAGGCTTTGCACGCTCAATAGATGGACGAACACTCCACATATCCAGAGAAGACATTGCAGACGTCCTACAGTTAGCCAATGGATCCCACAACCTATTCCAGCAACAACGCTACGAACCAGACCACCATTATCAGCACCAGGAGGCAGACACAACAATCGAGCCAAAGGAAGCTGAGGATAACCATCTCAACAGAAAGAATCCATATTTTCAACGGAAATCGATGGATACAGAGTGTGTTGCATCGATCGATAAGTGTCCTAAATTTGGAAAGAGAGTCTTTCGATATGGAGTTTGAAAATTCTTTTGGGAGCAGAGAGATGAGTATGGGGTCTACAGAGACGAGAAAGGCTTTGCTAGAGGAATAGATGGTGACGTCATCAGAATTTCTAAAGACGACATCAAGAAACTGCTTCAGAGAACTTCAATGGACGAGCGCTCCTACATCTGTCTACCAGAGCACGCTAGTTTATTTACAAGAAGAGAATTGGTGCAAGAAACCTACACCAAAGACGAGATCAACGAGATGTTCACTGGTTTATTTGGAGAACGCAAATGGGAAAAATTCTCCATGGAAAAGAGTTTAGAAGAGGCCACAGACAAGCTTCGCAGTGAGATGAACTGGATGTTCAGTGCACACCAGGGATTACTCAAGAAGGTTCAACGTCTTGAGCTGGAACTTGAAGATCTTCGCAACGCACAGAACCATATCCAGAAAAGACCAATATCGATCGACGGAGTAACATCCACATCGGTCGAAACGGAGCCCACACCATCGACCACTTACTCAAAACATGAGGTTTATGAGTCTCTTGGAGATATCTGGAAAGAATTGAAGAAAGCAGAAGCTCGTCTCAGCAGCAAACTCACCAAAACCTGTGAACCTATCTTCCGCAACCTAGGGGATCTAAGCATCTGCACAGAAGAGATAAAGATATCTATCCGCCTTATCAATGAAGCACATGCAGATATGAACCCCGCTGCACCTTGTAATCCTTTTGGAGGATTGACTCGTCTGAAAGCAGATGAGAGGAAAATTGCTGCTATACACTTCTTAGTAGACAATGAAGTGGAGGAACTCGCTCTACGAATAGATACTATGCAGCAGGAGGCTGAGAAGTTCCAACGTCAACTTGATTATCAGGCTGCATCGATTGCATCGATCGACGAGATAAACCTCACATCGATCGATAGGCGTTTGACTGAAATCGACGGCCAGATGAAGCTCTTTGCCGAGAAGCTTCACGAGAATCTGCAGAAGCAAAAGTCGACCGATGAACAACCTATTGCATCGATCGATATACAGACTTCAGAGATCTGTACCAGAGCCGATTTGGATAAATTAGCTGATGAAGTCTACACAGCAATAACAAGTGTGGATGATTCACAAGATAGACGTCTAGACCAAACGTATTTCCCACTTGTTAACGAGGTTGGAAGCATGGAATCTAGCATAGAAGGGATGCAGAAAGAAATTAAAGCCATTCAGAGGCAGCTTGCGAGCAGACCTGCACCCTTAGAATCGATCGACAGAAGGTCCAGCGCATCGATCGATGGACTTCAACAGCCATCGACCAACATTTCAACAAAGGAATCGATCGATACCAGCTCCATCCACGACAAAATGATTCAATGCAAGCGGAGCTAAGTGATCTTTCAGAATATGCCTACAGGAAATTAGGATGGCACGAGTTCAGCATTGAAGGTCATGAAGAAAGGATTCAAAGGATCACTGATGAGTTGATTGAGATAAAGAAGAAACGAACCAGAGAATATGAAGCCACAAGAAACCTATTTGACGCATGGTTCGGCGAGAAGAAAGATATAGAGGATACTTGTTTCTCAACAAGTACCTGAACTTCATCTCAGTAGCTCATTCCATCCAAAGTCAAGCTAGATGACTATAATCAAAGCGCTGAGTGGGAGGCAACCCACTGTTAGGTAGTTTTTCATTTTACTTTATCTTTAGGATTTTATTTTTCGTATTTGTTTTTCTTTGCAGTTACAATTAGACGATTACCATTGAAGTCGACCGACACAGTCGATATCGATCGATATGAACCACACAGAAGCGATCGACGAAGACGACTCAACATCGATCGATACGCATCGCGGTCAGGTATATCGTTCTCAACTTTTTTGAAATCAGTGTACTTTATTATTGCCTATGCCTCCACTGGACTGTTATACACTGGGGACAGTGTATGATTTAAGTCTGGGGGGATGATTACTGATGCTGTTTACCGTTTGATTTCATCCAAAAAAATTTTCAAAATGGTTTTTATTGAATCAAGAAAGGGATAATGATAATTTAATTTTCACTTTTTATCTAACCAATCTTTTAGGCACCATTCTTAGATTTGATGATGCAGAATGTACTATATATGTTAAAGTTGATCACCTGTCAGCTATGACAACACTTTCATTGATTGTCTGGAGGAACCAAAGCTGATTTCCAACCTAACCTGACAATTCTTTGCTTGTCTTGGGGCTTGGTATACACGGGATCGGATGCTTGAAACAAGTCTGGAAGGTAAAAGCCTTGTGTAGATAGTTTTATCACCCTCTCTCTTTCATTTTCGAAATTAGATTTAATTTTCATAAGTTAAAAAAAAAAAAAAAAAAAAATCAAAATTATCTTGAATTTATGTTCTAGGATTAGTTAGTTATTAACTAGGAAGGAATTCGAACAGTGCTTGGCGGTTACCCCCTCAAGACTTGATTCATAAGAATTCTATAGGTAAAGGGTTCAACAGGCTTGGTTGGTTACCCCTTCAAGACTTGCTTCGCAACGAATCATAGGATATAGGTAAAAAAGAAGTGAACAAGACTTGGTGGCTGCAACCATTAAGGCTTGATTCATGGAAGCCTGTCCAATCTTGGTCAATGTCTTGCAAATGAAGCAGACTTGACTAGGAGATAAATAGTAGAGAGAGAGGATATGAACTAATTTTTACCTGCAGGTCCAGATACTTGTTTGAGCAACCTTGCATCCTGTGATCGATACTCCCAAGGTAAAGCCTGCACTTTTATTTTTATGTACAGAAATGAAATCAGTAGAGGGATTAGTCAGACATGATTGCTAAGTTGTTGGCTAGATGATCAAGGTTGTTTAATAAGGATATTGCATAATGCGCTTCTGTGATTGACAGACTCTTAGATGTGGTTTGCAACAAAGTAGAAGTTATGACTCTAAGTTTGAATTTGATTTAGTCCCTGCTTTTCAAAACCTCTTTCATAAAGACTGCATGTGTGTTTGCTTGAGGACAAGCAAAAGGTTAAGTATGGGGGAGTTGATATACCATGGATTTTAACCGTTTTTACCCATGGTATATGAGTGTTTTTACTACTATTATCTATGTTTTGGAGTCTATTAGGTATGTTTTCAGGTTCAGAAGCATTTTGGAGAAAAGTGATGTTTTAGGTGCCTTTTTGGAGCTTAAAGAAGAGTTCACCCGTGATCAAGACCGGCGGTCGACACCAGAGTTACACATCGATCGATGCACACTTTGTGCAATCGATCGACACACATTAGCCGAAGAATGATACATCGAGACAATAATTGATCGATGTACACCATGTACTATCGATCGATACTGAGGCGGCAGAAAAACAAGTTGAACCTGGCCGAACTTGAAGCCCAAGATATCATATTTTACAAGAATGCCCCTGACGAGTTTTAAACCTAATGAACTCATATTTATATATGCCTAAGTGTTTTGGCAAAAGAGACACACACACAACAGAAAGATAGAATAATAAAAGTTACAATAAGTTTTTATAAGTTTTCTAAGAGTTTCTCCTTCTTCTACTTATTTCTTTTTAGTTCTTTATTTGTTAATAGAGGTTATAGAATTCTAGACCTAGAGGAGAGATCCAAACATATTTGTGATTGAAACCTAAGTGTTCACCCTCTAATAGGTCTATGAATTTCTATTATTACCTTGTTGCTATGAACTACTTAACCATGTCTGAGTAGATTCATTTGTTAGATTTAGGGTTTAAATAGGATATGCGGGATTAGCCCCAACCTATAATTGCTATAGTTGTGATATTTATTGTTAGGATTGTTCACTAATGCTTTTTCTAGCTTAGCTACCTAGAACATGAACTTGGATTGCATTGTTTATTACATGCAATACCTGACAACATCCTAAACATGCTATGACCCTCTTGAGATATTCGAAACCTGATCTAAGATCATGGTGAGCATTGTATCAACTCGCGCATAAAGCTTGCTTAGAGCCGTATCGATCGATACTCCTATAGAGTAATCAATCGACGTAGCTAGAGGTGTATCGGTCGATATTCCAATCGAACCATCGATCGATACCATCGGCAGAGTAGCCGCAACACCATTTAGCATCTAAGTAATATATGGTCTAAATAATGCGAGAGCTGATGGATTCATTTAATAAGTGTTGAGCTCTGACATATCATGCAAGCAACTTGTTAGCCTTTATAGTATTTATAATCCTGAATTCCTGAATACTTACCCTGAATCTAACTACTTTTCTTTACTGTTTCAAAACCAAATCCTTTCAACTGAGTAATCTTATCCTTACTCAGCAAACCTGCAATTTACTTTAAACTATTTTCAACCTAGCATAGTCATTAAGATTGCATCTTATTTGTACACTAGCTCTCTGTGGATTCGATCCCTAAGTACTACAACTGATCCTCTTATTTGAGAGAGTAAAGTCACTCCTTAGGGTAATTTGAGTGATATCATTCCCTCATAGACTTACGAATCGTGCATAAACCAGCAGACTCCTTTGAAAACTCCAAAAATCCTCTTCTCATTGCTTCCTGGTACTTGATCTATGTACCTGAAACACAAGTTAAAAAAAATTATGAGTTTTTGCAATAATAGTAAAAACCTAGACTAAATCTAACTAGATGAGATCTAATGGCGATCAAAGCTCCCCGGCAACGGCGCCAAATTTGATATCACTCTTATTACCCTAAGGAGTGATTTATACTCTCTCAAATAAGAGGTCGAGTTGTGGCATTTAGGGATCGAATCCACAGAGAGCTAGGTCACACACTAGATCTAATAGTTATATGATTAAGCTAGGCTAATGATTATAACACAGTAAATAAATAAATAAAGCAGTAAACAAGGTGAACAAGACAATTGTTCAGCTTGGCAAAGAGTTGTTTGATGGAAGGATGGTTTGCTAGATCTAGGGTTTCTATTCAGGAAGTCAGGATTATAATAGTATGAATGCTTATGTGAGATGCTTGCATGATATTAAAGAACCCAACGGTGCAATAACCATAACTGTCGTTTTATGGGCTATCTATTACTAGAACCGATGAAACTCCCACTGGTGAAACATAGGAAGGCGTTGATCGACCTGCTGTCGCACGTATCGATCGACATTGCCTCGCGTCAATCGATCGATGACTCTATAGGAGTATCGATCGATGCGCCTCTATTAAGCTTTAAGCGCGGGTTGTTAACAGTTCGCTAAGGAGTTTTCTAAATCAGATGTCGCTTGTTTCCAGCAAATTCCTAGCTCAAAGAAGATAGATCCAAGGATTGCATCAACTGTCATCACGTATAGGTTAGCTACTTCTATACAAGCATGAAGAACAATCTTATAAGATGAATATCACATGCTCAAGTATTCATATTTTGGGTTAATCCCTCAAAACCTATCTGAACCCTAAACCTAACAGGAGGATCTATTCATATATGAAGTTTGTCACATAAATCAAATCATAGATGAATAGATATGAAATTGCAATAGATATTAAAACAAAAACCAATGGAGTTCCAGGAGGACTATGAAGGAGTTCCTCCATTATCTCCTCACTAAGAACAATTAATAATGAAGTAAAGAAAGCGTAAAGAGCGTAGCCGTCAACAATGGTTTAGAAAACACATAAATAGGGTTTTAGGTCATGTAGGGGCATCTTGGTAATTTGTGATAACTTCTGGACTTCAGTCGATCATAAATTAGGCTTGGCCCACGTTCTGAGATCCATATCGATCGACACCAAGGCTGTGGCATCGATCGACATCCGTTCATCTTCTCGACAGCTTCCTCTTGCGAGCCAGACTGACTACTCTTCAGTAAAACGGGCATAACTTCTGATACAGGATGCTGATTGACCCCTAAACTGTGGCATTGGAAATCTAACGCAAAGAACTATCTTTTGTTAAAAGATGAGCTCAATCTAACAGTGGGAAGGTCTTCATCCATAGCTAAAAATCTGACGCATCTGTGCAGTCCTGCACTTCGAAAGACTCCAAAAGATACCAAAATCACCATATTTCTCCAAAACGTGTCTAAACCTGTAAATACACTAAATAGACTCCAAAAAATAATAAATATATATTAAAACACTCATATACCATGGGTAAAAATGGGTCAAATCCATAGTATATCAGAATGCATCCACTTTCGCTGCCGTATCACCATAACGCCAGATCTTATTCACCACTATATGGACTTTTGCGACATGAGGAGCCAAATCGAGAAACTTCCCAACCACAAAATCTCCCCAGAGTGGAGTTGAATCCTTGAGGATCTCACCCAGAATCTCCACCCTATGCTTTCCATCTTTAGTCAACACCTCGACGTCGTGCTTCTTCAGACATTTCTTATCCCGAGCCATCGCGACCCAAGACTTTTCCCCTTTCTTCAAAACCTCAATCCCATCCTATGAACCTTCGATATCTTTCCCATCTCGTATCGCTAATCGCTCCGCATCACTCCCCTGAGGATCAGAAGGATCCGGCGGAGGCGCCGGATCCATTGCTGGAACCCTAGAAATTCTTGCGTTAAAGGTTATTTTTCTCTGAACATCTTTATATATAAAACCATGTTTCCTCCCTTCTCAACGCGACACGTCACACCGCCACATAGATAAGTTGTCTCACGCCATGCTGACATGTGTCTAAGACCCTCAACACGCACCGTATCAATAACTTGATGACATCTTGGGCTTTGCTTGCATGTTGAGTGATTCTGTAAATTGTCCGGCCCAAAAGAGAAAGAAGGCGACGTCTCCCTAACCCTAATACGCTTTGGAGAAAACACGCAGATCGACTATCTCTTCGTGCGACCGGAGACATGACGTTTGAGCTCCACCTCATGCCTGAAACTGTCCGTTTATGGATTCATCTTCAATCGCATTAATTCCCTCATCCACGATGTGTCTTTGAAGTGCTGATTAGATCTCAGAGGCGGTGTGTGTTCAGTATAAATATGTGTGAGATTTTTCCCCTTGTACTCATTCTCTCTTTGCAATTATTATATTTTCACTCATATATTTCGATATGGCTAATTCGAGGGTTTTTTCTCTTATTTGAAGTACGGTAAGTGTTCGTCCGTTGTCGAGGCTCGGCTCGGCTCCTGCGGCTCTTGCTTACACCGTTCAGACTTACAAGCTACAAGCCTAAACTACTTACACATCACCTTAGATATGTCGGCTTCGTATGTTCTTTTCGCTAACTTGAAAGCAGGACGTTACTCAAACTCAAGCACAGCGGAGGTGCGTCTTTAACACTCCTCTCAATGAGCAAGTATCTAATTTTTTGAATCCTTCACCTGTTTAACCTACATGTGTTTTGGGTTAGACTTATTGTTCTTGATTATCCATTAATATAAGCTTTTGAACGAATTGTCTTATTGGATTCAGGGCATCATTGAATGGTACTGGTCTAGCAGCAATGTTGTGTTCTAGGATGCTTTAGAAATTCAGATCTATTGGGAAATCGAGAAAATGTAAAAATTCAGATCGCATATTACATATACCCTGATTTTGATCAGGTGAGTGTTCCCATCTTTAAAAATGGCTTTTCTATTTTAAGATTGATAAGTGGAAGCTTGATCAAGAGAAAGCATGGCTTTTTTCTGTGTCATGAAAATTGGTTTATTAAGTCATATCTGTTTTAAAAGAACATTTGAAGCTTGATCGCGGTTACTAAAAATTCTTTAGTCTTCACCATCAATGATTCGATACTTTTGCTTAAAGGGTTTGACTCTATTTCTCATACTTTGTGTCTGCTTTCGAGTAATCTAGGCAATGCTTTCCAAGTACTATTGAGCATCCATTAATATGATCTGAAAACAGGATTTTTCATTCTTCCTTGATTGATGATACACTGTGTTTTGTAAACTCAGAGAGTTAGAGAATTATCTAGCCACCAACATTTTCTGAGATACTTTGCTCCAATCTCAAAGAAGAAGAACAACAACAAAAAGAAGAAGAAGATGAAAAGAGTAAAAGGAAGAAGAGGAAACACGAGTCTGATTGGAAAAGAGTCCGATCTCAAAATCGTTAAAGGCTTTTTGTGAAAGTTCCAAAAATGGCAAATCAACAGCTTTATTTCTTCCAAAGCTCATCCTATAATTCAGAAAAAAACAAACTAATACAAAAACACTAGCAATCCGTTTTTCTAATCAATATTTCATCTTCCTTCCAAAAAATTAAAATCATTTTCTTTCAACAAATGATAGTTTGGTGAATTTACATAATATAATTCAAAATATTTGAAAATAATAGATAATTCCTTTATTATATTGATTTCTACATTTCATTAAACCAACTTTAACCAAAAATTGATTTTCACATTATTTTTTAGTTACCAAAATCGAGTTTAAAAAGTTAATAAGAAACAAAAGTCACAAACCACAATCAAAGATTCAATCATAATCAAAACATAAGATTTTAAAAAAGTTTAAAAATGAAAAAATAACAAGAAATAAGCAATAACTTTTTAATGAAAATTAATATAATATAAAAACAGAAATTTCAAAGATAGATAAAGAAAATTCATGCACTAATGTACAACAACAACAAATTTCAAACGCTGTCGTTTAGAAAAGGCAATTTTCTGGGCGACTTTGAGTGCGATAGTGACGAGAGTTACGGAGATGGATTCGGTGAGGCCGCCGGGGGTTTCGGCTTCACCGGAGAGAGGAAATGAGATCGGGATAAGTGTGAATCAAGGCAGGAAGGTTGAATCGGAGCGTGTAGAGAGATCGGGACTTGGTGATCAGAGTTGGGTCGAGATTGCGGAGGATAAGAAGTATTTGAAGAAACATGATGTTGAGGTATTGATGAAGGATGGGAAGCATTTGGTAGAGATTCCAGATGAAATCCTAGAGAGTACAACACCTTTGTGGGAAGACTTTGTGGTGGGGAAGTTTCTGGATCTAGCACCTCATGTTGCCAAGGTCCATATGGTTCTCAATAAAATCTGGAAATATGGTGATGAAGCTGCAAAGGTGGAAGTCTATGAAGTTAATCCTACAACGATGAGGTTCAGAGTTCCAAATCCTAAAACGAGGGAGAAGATTATTCGAAGGGGCATGTGGAATGTGGTGGGTGTGCCGATGATATCTCGAAATGGACACCGAAGAGTGAGGAAGAGAAGCAAGAAGAGGAAGCTATTCCAATGTGGGTTCATCTGGAGAAAGTTCCTCTTCATATGTTCTCATGGGAGGCGCTCAGTTTTATCACAAGTCCAGTAGGTTTTCCGGTGAAGCTTCACCCGGAGACAAGCTCTTGTACTAATCTGGAGGTTGCTAAAGTGTTTGTTAAGGTTGATGTCTCCAAAGTTCTTCCAAGAGAGATCACCTTTTCAAAGGGAGGCAGTAAATTCACAGTGAAATATTATTATAGCTTGTCTCTAATCTGGAGGTTGCTAAAGTGTTTGTTAAGGTTGATGTCTCCAAAGTTCTTCCAAGAGAGATCACATTTTCAAAGGGAGGCAGTGAATTCACAATGAAATATTATTATCCTTGGCTTCTAGCACGATGCAAGTTCTGTGAGAAGTGGGGACATAATGAATCTGTTTGTAGGATGAAAGGAAAAGGGGAAGTTTTGGTGCAGAATAAAGAGACAGAAGCTAAGGAAAATGAGGTAGTCAAAGAAGATATGAAGTTACAGGAGGGGGTTGAGAAGAATGTTGATGAAGAGAGGAGACGGGATGGAGAAGAGGATGATAAAGGAGGTGATGAGAGAATGGAGGGGACTAGTTGGTCTGTGGTTTCGTCTAAGTTGGGAAGATCACAAACTCCAACGCTGACAAAAACAGAGGAGATATTGATCTCAGCGTCTAAATTCTCTGTCTTGGATGAGGAAGAAGCTGAGGAAGGTGAATTGCTAGAAGATGATAAGAGTGTAATGGAGGAAGAAATGAAGGATGAAGAACTGCGAAGTGAGAGTGATATATTGGAGGATAACATTCTTGATCAGCAGGGAAAAGATAAGGAAAGGATGGGGATGAAGAAAGGTTAGAAGAGAGGTCGAAAGCCCAAGGCTCTGGACGCAAGTCTGAAGAGTACAAGGGTTTCTCGACGCAATCATTAATATGGCTAGTTTCTTTTTGAATGTGAGAGGATTCAACAAGCAATTGAAGCATTCCATAGTAAAAGAATGGGTAAATAGTAATGAAATGAAGTTTGGGTATATTATTGAAACAAGGGTAAAGGAAAGGAAGTCAGCTAGTATTTTAAACACAGTGTTTAGTGGATGGTCGTCGATAACAAATTATGAGTATAGTCAGGGTGGAAGAGTTTGGTTGGTTTGGAGGGATTCAGTGCGTATGTCTCCGGTGTATAAAACTGATCAGATGATCACCTGTTCTGTGGGTTTAAAGGATGAAGATGAGTTTTTTTGCACATTTGTTTATGCAAACAATGAAGTGGAAGATAGGAGGGAATTATGGGAAGACTTATGTCATCATAAAAACAGTTTGTCTTTTCACAATAAGGCTTGGATGGTAATGGGGGATTTTAATGAGATTTTGGAAGTAGAAGAGAGTTCGGAGTTTATCAATGCTGGTAGGATCTCACGGGGAATGAGGGATTTTCAACGTGTCGTTCTTCATTGCAACCTATCAGATATGGGGTATCAGGGGCCTAAGTTTACTTGGTGCAACAAGAGAGAAGAGGGAGTAATCTGCAAGAAATTAGATCGAGTTCTCCTAAATGACGTGGCATTGCACAGATTCTCTAATGCTTTCTCACTGTTTGAGGCAGGAGGTTGCTCTGATCATTTGAGGTGTCAGGTTCAAGTTCTTCCTCCTACTGTGAAGTTGAAGAAGCCGTTCAAATATGTGAATGCAATTGGGAAATTGCCAGCTTTCTTGCCAATGATAAAAGAGTTTTGGGAATTGACACCGTTTTTGTTTCACTCTACATCTGCGATGTTTAGATTTTTGAAGAAGCTAAAGAGTCTGAAACCAATCATAAGGGAAGTGGGCAAAACTCAACTTGCTAACTTAACAAAGCGAGCTTCGGAGGCGTATACTCTTCTTTGTAAAAAGCAGCAGCTCACACTTTCAGCCCCAAGTGAAATAGCGATCCAAGAAGAAGCAGATGCATATGAAAAATGGTTGTTTATTGCGGGTTTAGAAGAAGATTTTCTCAAGCAGAAAACGAAGCTGCATTGGCTTGAGGTAGGAGATCAAAATAATAAATCTTTTTACTCTGCTATCAAATCCCGCTAGGCGCAAAACACTATTAGAGAAATCCGGTGTGGTAATGGGGACATGGCTATAAATCAGATGGAGATCAAGGAGGAAGCAGAGAGATTCTTCTCAGAGTTTTTATATAAAACACCTGATGGTTATCAAGGTGTAACAGAGGATGAATTACGAGATCTGCTGGAGTTTCGTTGTACGGAAGAAGAGAGTAGTATGTTGGAGGCTAGAGTCACTGAGGAGGAGATTAGAAAAGTTTTATTTGCAATGCCTTCAGAGTCGCCAGGTCCTGATGTTTTCCTTGTGAATTCTTCAAGACAACCTGGTCGATACTGGCTCATGATTTCACGGTTGCAGTGCAGTTCGTGTTCCAGTTTGGGTTTTTGCCGAAGCGAGTAAACTCTACAATATTAGCTTTAATCCCCAAGAAGACAGACTCTTTGGAGATGAGAGATTACAGACCGATAGCTTGCTGTAACGTCATCTACAAGGTAGTTTCAAAGATATTGGCAAACCGTCTGAAGTTGATATTGCCGAGAATAGTGTCTGAGAACCAATCTGCATTCATCAAAGGAAGGCTGCTAATGGAGAATGTGTTATTGGCTTCGGAGTTGGTGAAAGATTATCATAAAGAAGATATCTCCCCAAGGTGTTTGATGAAAATTGATATCTCTAAAGCTTTTGATTCTGTTCAGTGGAGTTTTGTCTTGAGAAGTTTGGCTGCTTTGGGAGTTCCTCAGAAGTTTATTCATTGGATAAAGCTCTGCATCACAACTCCATCGTTCTCAGTTCAGGTGAATGGTGAGCTAGCAGGGTATTTTCAGAGCTCACGGGGGTTGAGGCAAGGTTGCTCGTTGTCGCCTTACCTGTTTGTTATGTGCATGAACGTCCTATCTCACAAGATAGACAAAGCAGTAAGGGAAAAGAGGTTTAACTTCCATCCGAGGTGCAAATCTCTATCTCTTACTCACTTTTGTTTTGCGGATGATTTGATGGTGTTTGTTGAGGGAAAGAAGGAATCAGCAGAGGGGGCTTTGTCTGTATTTGAGGAATTTGCTGTTTGGTCAGGACTAAGCATTAGTTTGGAAAAATCTACGGTTTATATGGCAGCAGTATCCGATATAGAGAAGAGAAGGATTCTGCAAATTTCCCATTTGCACTAGGTACTCTTCCTGTAAGATATCTGGGTCTCCCATTGATGACTCGGGTAATGAGAAGACATGATTATATGCCGTTAGTTGAACGAATCAGAGGTACGATAAGTACTTGGACATGCAGATTTCTCTCATACGCAGGAAGACTCCAACTTATTCAGTCAGTTTTGATGAGTATTGTGAATTTTTGGGCTGCAGTTTTTAGACTCCCAAGCAAATGTATGCAGGAGATCGAGCAACTGTGTGCTGCTTTCCTTTGGACAGGTCCAGAACTTAAAACGTCTGGAGCCAAAGTAGCATGGACAGAGATATGTAAAACGAAGAATGAAGGGGGTTTGGGTATTCGAGCTCTGAAGGAAGTGAATTTGGTATGTGGTCTGAAGCTCATTTGGAGAATGCTAATGGGGAAATCATTGTGGGGGAGATGGATAAACACCTATTTACTCAAAGGGAAGAGTTTCTGGCAGGTGAAGGTTACAACTCAGAGTGGATCTTGGATGTGGATGAAACTTTTGAAGTTGAGAGAAGTGGCAAAGCAGTTTTACAAAAAGGAGATTGGGAATGGCAGACATACCTCTTTTGGTATGATCATTGGTCAGAACGAGGTGTGCTAATTGAGGTATTGGGGGAGAGAGGTATCATTGAGATGGGCGTAAGAAGAGAAGCTAGTGTAGAGGATGATGTTTTGAGTATGAGGAGCAGAAGAAGTTATCGAAATGCAGTTCACAATTCTATTGCAGATGAGCTTTCGGTAATAAAGGAACAAATGGGAAGTAATGGAGAAGATTTGTCTGTATGGAAGAGAGGAGCTGGATATAAAAATACTTTCTCAACGCATGAAACATGGTTGATGTTGAGAGAACAAAAACCGTTGTGTCCCTGGGCGAAAGGTGTATGGTTCTCACATGCTACACCTAAGTTTTCTTTTGTTACTTGGCTTGCAATGTTGGATAGACTTTCTACAATGGATAGAGTCTATAGATGGAACCAGAGTGTAGACACAATGTGTGTGTTATGCAAGCAAGCAGTTGAAACGCGTGATCATCTTTTTTGAGTGCTCATACTCTGCTCAGGTATGGGAGCACCTCACAAGAGGGATTTTACGTGATGCTTATACAAAAGTTTGGTCTGAAATTGTGATATTGTTGATGGATGGGAGCAGAGAAAAGAAAGCTCTTTTTTTTTGAGATATGCTCTCCAAGCTTGTGTTCATGCAGTGTGGAGAGAGAGAAATAAGATAAGGCATGGAGACAAACCTCTTCCTATTCAAATTTTGATGAAGTTTATAGATAAGGGGGTAAAGAACAAGTTGAGTTTGCTGAGATTGGAAAAGGTGAGAGGCAGGGAAGATAGTCTCCAAGTTTGGTTTGCAACAAGATTGTAGATAAAAACTTATATTTAGAGTTGGGGGTTGGGATGATCTAGATTAATATTTTGTCTACACTTTGATGTAAAAAGGCTTTTTTGATGAATAAAATTTAACATTCAAAAAAAAACATTCAGAAAAACAAAAACCAACGATATTTTTCTATGTTTTATTGAACTCACTCTAAAAAAAAGAAATAAGCATCTCATATATTTTCTTCTATTTAGTAACAAAGCTGAAGCTCTGAGAAATTAATAAAATATAAAATATAAAATATATATTAAAAGTTGGTAAAAGTACATAATGTAATTTAAAATAAATAATTTTATTAATTATAATATTTCATAAAAACAAAAAAAAAGTTAGAGGAATCTATTAAATAGTGTATCTCATGGATTTATCTCATTTTAATGGTCATGAAACTAAAATTAAGAAAAATAAATAAGATTTTTTTTTTTTGAAAATCACAACAAAAAATTAGTACATTACTAAAACTGAAATTACAAAGTAGTTTAAAAAAAAAAATTAAAACATTGTGCGAAGCGTATGATTTTTTCAAAATAATCACAAAAAGTTGTGATATAAAAGGCAACTACAAATTTATTGAATTTAATCAAATATTTAAGTCTATCCACTTTCAGTTTTAGACAACCTCTAAATCAAAAATTATATATTACCAATATCTTTGAAAATAAAACACAATAGAAAACTAAATAAAGAGGAAATAAAGAGAGTATAAATCAAATATAAAATACTTAAAAATCCACATTATTCTCATTTCAACTTTCCTGTTGCGAAGAATGGTCAATCAATTAAAACGATGAGGTTGCACTTTCGTTAACCAAATAAACACAACGCTAATGAATTATAATAACTAAAATAAAACGATGTGACAATAGGGGGGTGATTTATAATGGCTGTGAATGTTCTACAGAGCCTTAATTCTCTCTACATCACTAAAATTAAAGCAATCAAGCTTTAGTAAGGAAACTTAAAGCTACAGCCCAAAATTTTTAAAAGGAAATATATTGGTTCTGGAAATCAATTTTTTTACAGCTTTATGGTTAGTGCTTTCAAAATTTTGAAATAAATCTACAGCAATAAAATCTAAAGCCAAAGCCACAAAATCTACAGCTAAAATTTTAAAGCAAAAGATCCAAAGCCACAGTCTCTACTAATCAACTCCTAAACGTTTGACAAAAATAAAAACAAATCAAATCTATATACAAATAATTATCAAACAATAAAACTAATTTTAAAATAATTCGAAGTATAAAGAAATAAAAAAAATTCCAAAAACACATATTAAAATGATTTATATGACTCTCATCTATGCATTCTATGATATTCCGAATCAAAATTCGTCTCTCTTATTATCCATGCATATAATAGAACATGTTTATGAAGTACTTTCTTCTTCGGTTTCAAAAAGGTAACTTCTTTCTTGATTATTGCGTAATCAATTATTTTTCTATAACTAATATGATATGAAAAACAATAGTTTCAAATATATATATATGAAAATAATGTTTCACAATTAATAAAGCTGAATCCTTTATTTTCGTGATGGTATTTCATTAAGAAAAGTTGTCTAAAATTCAACACTATAATTTTTAAAAGTTTATTAAGTATTCCACATTTTCATCATCTTATTGTTTTAAACCAAATTTATTGGTAAATTATTTAATAATCCAGAATTTGTTTTTGATCAATATTTTATTTTAGGTCTAACAAAACATTTGACATCAATCTAAAATAATATTTTAACACATAATTAATAATATAATATCAAATATATAAATATAAAAATATTCATAAGAAAAAAAAGATAATCTAAGATTTTTGTATTAAAATTATTTTACTTATTATCAAAACTATCATAATTACAATAGAATAAACAAAGAAAATATGTAAAACTATTATGTATTCATGAACATTTTAATATTAAGATAATCATAATCTATAATAAGAATAACAAAACATACACAATAAAAATTAATATCACCTTAAATTTTAAGTAAGCAAAACATTCTGAAATACTTTTTAACTGATATATTTATATATATTTTTGGTTACTAACCCATTCGCAGGGTGAAGAGAGAGAAAGTGAGAGAGTAAAATTATGCTAATAGTAAAAATTAGTTGTTTGGTTAATTTTAAATTAAGAAAATAGTATATCTCATACATATCTCTTGCAAATATAAATCTAAAATACAAACCACAAATCATATAAAATAATAATAATCTAGATCACAAGTAAAACATATATCCGGCCGAATCTAGTATACAGATATACTATTGTGCAGTGGCAGAGCCAATGTGTTGACAAGGGGTCAATTGACCCTGGTGAATTTCTGACTTTTTAAAAATCTTACATCTAATCTGTTGCAACTAAAGTACATTTAAAAATTAACCCTAATTTTTCCATAATATTTACAATAGCATGCCACTGATCTTAAATATCATTTTTTAGAACATTACTAAACCACCCTAATTAAAATGACAGCTCATATATTTAAGGAATCACACGAACTAATATTAGGATATCAATATTTACTTAACCAAATAAGTTAAGCTATTAAAACTAAAAAGAATGTTTATTAATAGTTTCAAAATATATATATCCTTTCACAGAACGTATAAATCATGTTTGACAATAAATTATTTAGGATTTCATTCTTAATTTACACATCGATATATATATATATATACCGTGAATGCACATTTCTTATTTTAATATAAAAATTGTAGTTGAACAACCGTTGCATCTTTACAAGAGACAACAGTAATAAAAAAAGTTATAATGTAATCTCACTGTAGAATATTACTACTGATTCGATATTCCTTCGTATCAAAAGTAAAACAAGTTGACAGTTTAAAACAAATAAAAAATATTGATGCATATAAAGTATAAAATCATATTATATGTCTCATGATCGGTTTGTATTGATTAGTCGTAAAAAAAAAATTCATTCGAAAAAAGATTGGTCGTAAATATTTTACAATCAATCAAAAATGTAGAAAAAATTATAAATACTATATAGAAAAATACATCCGCACGGACGTGCGGGTCAAAATCTAGTGTATATTTACGTAAAAAGCTGGAAAATATTGCAAAATTTGGTTAATTGACGCCTATAAAATTTTGTTAATTGACCTTATAATATATATTGATTATGGATTGACCCTGCTAAACTTATTTCCTGCCTCCGCCGCTGCTATTGTGTTTGATGCCAAATACCTCGATAAATCATTGGATATTTGAATCAAACCGAAAAAGGGCTCGCCAGTCTTGCTCTGTTTTCCCATGTTTTCCTCTGTTCGCCTATTACTGTAAACTTTTTTTACTAAAACAACACTGACTTACAAAAGAACTTTATGATACTTATTTTTAGGCCTGGGATTTATAACCGAACCGAAATGTCCGAACCGAACCGAACCGAGATTTGGTCATTTCGGTTTCACTTCGGTTATTAAGACAGAACCGATCGGTGGGAATCTCAAATGTATTCGGTTATCGGTTCGGCTCGGTTCGGTTCGATGAACCGAACGGTTAACCGAAACCACAACCCCAAGTCTGTTTTTGTGTTTCCTCCCCTCCAATGCAGAAGATTCTTGTATCAAAACCAGTTAACTAATTCTCTCCAGGCCGCGATCTCCAGGCCGCGATGAAGAAGACTTCGTCTACAACATCTCGATCCAGGGATCCAAACTTTCATGTGATGAATTTTGAAAAAAGAGTTTATTGTTCGTTTTCTCAGCCGTCAACTACGATGCTTCGCTTTTGTCAATTTAATTCCATTTTCGTAAACCTAGAAAGATTAATTGAATATTTGGGCTTCTGTTTCATAAAGTAAAATGGTCCATCAAATGACCAAAGGCCCAAATGTTTAATATTAATATGACACACGTTTTTATCACGTGCTAGTCTTCTTCAGTCCTATTTTTTTTTCTCTACTGGCCACCATTAACATTCAACTTCACGTGCACATCTTCAGAACCACAAGCTTCATTAAATCTGCGAAACCGAACTCTCCGAACCGAAATAACCGATATCCCAACCGAACCGAACCAAATTTACATTCGATTTTATTCGGTAGCTTTTTCTCCCACCGAACTATCCGACAAACCGAGAAACCGAACCGAATTGACCCGAAATAACCGAAGTCGCAGGGCTACTTATTTTAAAAGTTATTTACGAACATCTGTTTATATACTGTTACAAAAAAAAAAAACATCTGTTTATATACAATATCATATTCATCAGGTCAGATGTTTTTTTTTTTTCATCAGGTCAGATGTTAAAAATAACTAAACATCAAATCCTTACAATCAGGTGTTTCGTGGATAGATTCAAGACGTGGTTTCCACTTATTTTCGCTAAAAGATCTGAGAAACACTCTCTGGTTCACAAAACCCAGCTGCTCTAATGAAACTTGCTTCGCCAACAAGAGATCAAGCTGTTTCCTAGTTATCACCACTTTGATTCTTCTTCCTCCTACGTTAGTTTTATCTTCGAACACCGAATCATCCTTCAAGCTCAACATCTTCTTCATTGTTGTGTATCTTCCTTTGACGCAGATCCTCTAATTGAATGACAAGTTGTGAGATTCATCTTCTTATTTATGTGTTAATATATATAAAGAAACACAAAGAGGGTTCGTTCGAATATTTATTTAAAAGGCTTTCAATTATTTAAAAGTATGGGTTGTGTTTAATTTGGATGGATGGTGAAAAAGTAGGTGGGAATGTAACAGATGCGGATCAATAACAACCTTAAGAAAATTAGAGATGAAGTCTTGATAATCTTAACACGTGTTGCATTATTGGTCGCCTTGCACATTAAAACATTAATTTTTTTTTGTCTGGTTAATTATGCAATTACAAATTATGAGAAACATTACATAGACGATATTACAGCCGACAATACTACCTGTCTTATAAGGACTCACCCTTGACTGCATCACCATGAGTCGCTCTATGAAATCCATTCCTGACGATATTCCTTGCGCCATGCTGAAGATCTCTTGTAAGCATTTTCTCTAATTTTCTCCATAATCCGCATTCTCCGGGAATTGAAACCAAGATCTCTCCCTGTAAAAATTGCGTCGCCTAGGATTCAAACCCCAGACCTGGGTGTAGAAACCTTTAAACCTTGACCACTAGGCCACAGTGCTTCCACATTAAAACATTAATTTTGAACCATTAAAACATTAATTTTGAACCGACCATTTGATCCAAAACATATGGCTTGTATTGGGCTAGACTATATGATTATTAGGCTAGCTTATATATTGTATATTTGGCCCGTTATGTATGACGGTTGTAAGGCCATACCGATATGTATATATACTTTGTGTATACGTTAAAGATCAATGAAAAAGCATATTCAATTTATTCACATGGTATTAGAGCAAAAATTTCTGAAATCCTAATTTTTTTGCTTTCTTTTCCGTTTTCTTTTTTCATTCCTTTTCTTTCTCTTCAAGTTAGAGCTTCTTTTCTGCTCGATCTTGCCTTCTTTATACAGTCTTTAGGTCTCAAACATCATGAGTATCGATAATACAAATCGCAGTGGTGATTCTACTGCTATGACGTCATATTCGTTGTTCTCGTCTGATAATCCGGGAGCAATGATTACTTCGATGTTATTAACCGGAGAAAACTACAATGAGTGGTCCTCCGAGATGCTAAATGCGCTTCGTGCTAAGAAGAAGACAGGTTTTATAGATGGCACGCTAGCCAAACCTGACGCAGCAGGGGCCGATTTGGAGTCATGGATGTCTGTAAACTTGATGGTTGTGGGCTGGCTCCGAACGTCGATCACACCACGTGTTCGATCCACGGTTTCGTTTATCACTAATGCCCACGACTTGTGGGAGAACTTGAAGAAAAGATTTTCAGTTGACAATAGGGCTCGTGTTCATCATCTACGAGCATAACTTGCGGCGTGTCGCCAAGGTGGAGATTTTGTTATTGATTATTACGGAAATATGGCAGCGATGTGGGATGAGCTTTATTCTTACAAGCATGTTCCTTCCTGTACATGTGGTACAGCAGTCACTTTCGCAAAAGAGAGGGAGGAGGAGAAAGTCGATCAGTTTGTCATGGGTCTTAATGAGTCCCGCTTTGCGACTGTGATTAAATCTGTTATTGACTCTGACCCTTGCCCTGAGCTGGAACATGTGTAGTCACGTGTAATTCGTGAAGAACAGAGGCTGAACACATCGAAAATACGTGAAACTTCTGACCCAGTTGGTTTCACAACACGACGTGACTCCCCGTCTGAACTTTCCATTCGACGAGATCTTGGAGGTGACTCGGGCTCTGATTCTCGTGGTGATTCCACAGGAACTCGAAACAGAGATCGTCTTATATGCAGTAATTGTGGCCGATCTGGACATGAAAAAGCATTTTGTTGGAAGCTTATTGGATATTCTGAGTGGGTAACTGAAAGGAATGCTCGCTCTAAGAGGAAACAATCGCGGTGGCCGCGGTAGTAGCTCGAGTTCGACGACGGGTCAAGGGCGAGCTGTAGTCAACACAGCTATTGCGACTTCACCTCATTCCTCTGTTTTCCAGAATTCACCGCTGAACAGTGGAAAGCAATCAGCATGGTGGCTAAAGAGAAAACAGAGTATGCTACAAAAGACAAGCTCTCTGGCAAGTTTTCTGGTGACATTATTATCGACACATGGGCTTCCCATCATATGACTGGGGATCTTTCCTTGCTCGTCGACGTTGTGGACACTTCTCCGTGCTTGGTGGGTTTTGCGGATGGAAGCAAAACTGTTTCATCTAGCATGGGCGTGTTACCTATTACAGAGACGATCTGGCTTCACAATGTTCTTTATGTCCCGGATCTCAATTGTTCTTTGATATTTGTTTCTAAACTTCTACAGCAATTGAAGAATTGTTGTGCTTTGTTTACTGACACTCTATGTATTGTTCAGGACCGTTTCACGAGGATCCTGATTGGAGCCAGTGAAGAACGGAATGGAGTGTATTATCTAACAGATGTGGCACTGATTCGAGCAAACAGAGTTGGGACAGTGACTGATCAAGCTTTGTGGCATCAGTGGTTGGGACATCCGTCGTTTTCAGTATTTTTAGCTTTACCTTTTTCTAATTCATCAAACTCGTCTAGCCCGAGTCCTTGTGACGTATGTTTTCGGGCTAAACAAACAAGAGAAGTTTTTTTTGATAGTTCTAATAAAACACAAGCATGTTTTGATTTGATTCATGTTGACGTTTGGGGACCATATCGAATGCCATCATTGTGTGGTGCTGTGTATTTTTTTAACCATTGTGGATGACATCTCCAGATCAGTATGGCTTCATCTATTTTTAGAAAAGTTGGAACTTCGACAAGTTTTGCAAAATTTCTGCGCATATGCTGAAAAGCAGTTTGGTTTGAGCGTTAAAATGGTGAGAAGTGACAACGGCACGGAGTTTACTTGTCTGAGCTTGTTCTTAAACAACAAGGCATCATTCATCAAACATCTTTTGTGGGAACACCGCAACAGAATGGTCGAGTCGAACGAAAGCACATACACATTCTTAATGTTGCTTGTTCTCTTCTCTTCTCTTCCAAGCAAGTTTACCAACGCGATTTTGGGGTGAGGCTATTCTCATTGCGGCTCATGTCATTAACATCACTCCGACGAAAGTACTTGATGGGCGTACTCCACACGAGATTCTTTTTGGTGAGAAACCAAGTTATGACCACTTGAGAGTTTTTGGTTCAGCATGTTATACGCACCTTCGTTCTCGCGATAAGGACAAATTTGGTCCAAGGAGTCGTAGCTGTGTGTTTATGGGCTACCCTTTTGAGAAGAAAGGATGGAAGGTTTTTGATTTAGACACTGAAGAATTTATTGTTTCACGTGATGTGGTGTTTAGAGAAAATGTTTTCCTGTTTCAGAGTATATTGCCTCCTGCTGCTCCAGAAGTTCAACAGAACTTGGTTGATGATGACTGGCTTATTTCACCGAGTTTTGGCAACAGGGGGAGTTCATGGAACCGCTTGATTCATTTCATGTTCCGGTTACTGAGCCTGCGAATGATGCTCCATCACCTACTGCTGTTTCGGAAATACCGGCTGTCACAGCTTATCCAACCCCCCGCAGTCGATTCTGGCTCGGTCTCTACCTCTGCAGAAATACCAGCACTTGCTCCGGTAGCTGATTCTAGTTCAGAAATTATTCCTTTAGGACGAGGTCATCGAGCAAAAGAACCACCAAAGCAACTGGACGATTACCTACTTTACAATGTTCGCTGAACTGGTAATACACTTCCCGTTCTTCTCGCGCCAGAATCAGAGTCTTCGTTTACGGGGCCAGGTAACACTCCATACCTTCTTGATTATTACATATATGACGCCATCTTCTCTAAAGGTCATCAAGCTTTTCTGGCAGCAACATTAGCAGGTGTTGAACCTAAAAGCTACAAGGAAGCTCTGAAAAATAAAGTATGGCGAGATTCAATGGTTAATGAAGTTGACGCATTTGAACGAAACGACATCTTCAGCATTGTCGATTTACCTGAAGGAAAAGAAGCACTTGGTAATCAGTGGGTTTACAAAATAAAATACAATGCCGATGGAACCATTGAACGACATAAGTCTCGCTTGGTAGTTCTCGAAAATCATCAAGTTGAAGGAAAAGATTATTCTGAGACTTTTGCTTCAGTTGATAAGATGAATACGGTGCGTACTCTGCTTAAAATCATTGCAGTAAATAAGTGGGAGGTCTATCAAATGGATGTTCATAATGCCTTCTTACATGGTGATCTTGAAGAAGAAGTCTACATGAAACTTCCATTAGGATTTTGACATTCAGACCCAACAAAGGGGTGTGTCATCTACACAAATCTTTATATGGTCTTAAGCAAGCTCCCAGATGCTGGTTTGCCAAAGTATCTATGTCTCTTAAGGAATACGGTTTTGTTCAGTCGTATTCAGATTACTCCCTTTTCATTTACACAAAAGATACGATTAAGATGAGAGTTCTCGTATATGTTGATGATTTGCTGATTTGTGGGAACAATAATGAGGCACTCTCTGTTTTTAAAGGATATCTCAGCACTTGTTTTCACATGAAAGACTTGGGAAGGCTTAAATATTTTCTTGGTCTTAAGGTTGCTCGCAATGACGAAGGGATTTTCTTATCGCAACGGAAATATGCTCTTGAGATCATCAAGGAAACCGGAATGCTTGGGTCCAAGCCTGCTGCTTTTCCAATGGAACAACGCCATGAGCTTGGTAAAGATAAAAGTCCATTCCTCACGAATCCAGATCGCTATAGACGACTCGTTGTCCGTCTTATATATCTTCTCATCACACGACCGGACCTTGCGTACTCGGTCCATGCCCTCTCTCAATTTATGCATGCACCTCGCGAAGCACACTAGGAATCAGCTTTACGAATTGTTCATTTTCTTAAGCTTACTGCTGGTCAAGGTATTATTTTCGCGCAGGTACAGACTTGACCTTGACGACTTATTGTGATTCCGATTGGAATAGCTGACCAGTCTCGAGACGATCTTTAAGCACTTACGTCATGCTCCTTGGGGGTTCTCCGGTATCTTGGAAGACAAAGAAACAAGACACAGTTGCACGTTCTTCAGCTGAAGCTGAATATCGCTCAATGAGAAATGCTTTGGACGAAATTCTGTGGTTTCTTCAGTTACTTAAAGAACTTGGTCTTCCACAGCGTGAGCCGGTACGGTTGTTTTATGATAATCAGGCAGCTATATACATTGCTGCGAATCCGGTTTTTCATGAACGCACAAAGCACGTTGAATCTGATTGTCATGCGGTTCGCGATGCAGTTTTGGCAGGCACTATTTCTACTATCAATGTCCGTACGACAGACCAACTAGCCGACTTGCTAACCAAGGCTCTTGGTCGTCAACAGTTTGAGCGGTTAGTGTCCAAGTTGAGCATTTTGAATCTCTATGCTCCAACTTGAGGGAGAGTATTGGGCTAGACTATATGATTATTAGGCTAGCTTATATATTGTATATTTGACCCATATGTATGACGGTTGTAAGGCCATACGGATATGTATATATAATTTGTGTACACGTTAAAGACCAACGAGAAAGCATATTCAGTTTATTCACAGCTTGTCTAATACTTCGTCATATATACCTATCTAAATATCTAAATTATAAAATGATTAACGGCGATCACTATATCTAAATGCAATTGACTGTTTGACGTTTCTGGGGTTACCAAATTTCCATTTAGAGTTTGACAAGTTAATCAGCTCCCTAATTAATAAAAATTATATTAAAACGGTTGATTGTAGACTCTCCTTACATCGTACTAAATGAGGCTTCGACGGACATAAGGGAAGAGATTTGATCATTTAATGGATTTGGTGATCTGATAAAAGTTTTGTTAAAAAGAAGATAATTTTCAATTTTGGATGTTTATAACAGATCCTATACGATTAAACAACACAATTGATCTCTCTATATCCTTGTCCCATACATGATTTTTGCCTATTTGTTTTTATAAAGAGACCTCTGGAGCGAAAAAAAGGTTACTATTTCGAATCTCCCGTAGAATTATAGTTATGTCTCCACTTAACGATATATAAACAAAGGTATATGTAGCAGATTTGTCTTGGTCCTTGGAGAACAGGAACAAAAGTTCTCAAAAGTTACTTCCAACAATTTGGAGAAATTGTCTATGCTAATGTGGTTTTGTGATTGAGCAATAAGACGATCAACGGGCTTTGGTTTCGTGAGTATTACATGTTGAGTAATTATTAATACAGATCTTTAGCCATGAGTTTGAAGTTAATACTGTCAGGTCACATTCAGAGAAGATGAATCTACAACGAGAACTTGTCAGGATCCAAATCCAACTATAGACGGATAAAAGGCCAGTTGCAAACTTGCTTATCTTGGTGCTAGGAATAATCAATCAAACTAAAACGGTTCAGTTTCAAGAATCCCAAATTCGATTAATTATTCGGAAAGATACTTCCTCGTTATAATACCTGTTCTTGTAACCTGTAGGCTAGCTATCTACGTAGAACCTTACTGGTATTTGCTCATTCTTCGTCTGTCAATATTTTTTCTTTTTAGGGATAACATGGATCATAAATTATCCTATGTTAAATTTTACACTTTCTAGCATCAAACTTTATGGTATTAATATGAAACTTGTTGAAATAGTGTCTTGAATCTGCGGACTAACATAGATCGGGAGATCCAGATGTCATGGATCAGGCGATCTCTGATACGGAGCAAGCGTATCGATCGATAGACATGTTGTCGTATCGATCAATACGCAAGCCCATCCGAGAAATATGGAAAGTTTCATTAAACGTTTTATATATATATATATATATATATATATATATATATATATATATATATATATATATATATATATATATATATCTTTAGGGTTTTACCCTATTCTGTAGCACGAGTTGTACTATGAAAAGCTTGTCTCCATCAATAAAGTATTCTCTTTGCCCGTAGACGTAACTCTAGAAGGGTGAACCACGTTAAATCTCTGTGTCTTTCTCTTCTGTTCATCTATCTGTTAATCTATATCTTCTCACATCCGTAACAACAGACTGGTATCAGAGCTTCGGGTTGAATCTGGTGAGAAGATGTCTGGGATGAACATGAAGATCGACAAGTTTACTGGAAGGAACAGTTTTAGTCTCTGGCAAATCAAGATGAAGGCGTTGCTGAAGCAACAAGGTCTTTGGGCACCGTTGTCAGGGAAGAAGATTGAACCTGTTACAGCTGAGATTGAGGTTATTGAAGAAAATGCGTATTCAAAGATTTTGTTGTGTCTGGCAGATGAGATCATCATTGAGGTTTCCGGTGTTGATACTGCAGCTGATTTGTGGTTGAAGTTAGAGAGTTTATACATGACAAAGTCTCTGACTAAGAAGCTACTTCTGAAACAACGTCTCTTCGCTCTGAGGATGCAGGAAGGTACACAACTTCAGGATCACCTTGACAGTCTAAATTCCATCATGTTGGATCTGAGGAATATTGATGTTAAGGTGGAGGATGAAGATGCGGCACTGATCTTATTGGTTTCACTACCAAACTCCTATGAGAACTTTGTTCAGTCATTCCTAGGGAGTAAGAATACATTGAGTTTGGAGGAAGTCAGGTCGGCACTTCATAGCAGGGAGTTGAGACAAAAAGCATCTGGTGCTGGTACAGATGACCAAGCTTCTGGGTTGTTTGTAGGTGGTGGAAAGAACTATGGGAAAGACAGGAGGTCTAAAGACAAAAGGTCATTCTCAAGGGGTCCTAAACAAACTGATATTTGCAATTATTGCAATGAAAAAGGACATTGAAAATCGGATTGTCCTAAGAAGAAGCAAGCTGATTCCGCTGCTGTAGCAGAGAATGAAGCTAAGTTTGATGACGATATTGCTCTAGTTGCTCATGGAAATACACATTCTATGGATGTGTGGGTTCTAGACACAGGAGCATCTTATCATATGTGTCCAAGGAGAGAATGGTTCTCAGAGTATGAGGCAGTGACTGATGGCAAGATCAAGATGGCGAATGATTTTGCTTGCGATGTTTCAGGAATCGGTTCTATAAAGTCCAGGACACATGATGGTAGAATCTGCACAATGACTGGAGTTAGACATGTTCCATCTATGTCCAAGAACTTGATCTCAGTTAGTCTTTTGGATAGCAGAGGTTTCAAGTATTCAGGTGGAGATGGAGTTCTAAGTGTCTACAGGGGTTCAGATGTGGTTCTGAGAGGTTTTATTCATGGTACTCTGTATTTGCTGGAAGGTTCTACAGTTTCAGCATATAGTTTTGAATTTTGTTCATCAAAGTTCAGTCAGTTTTGTAAGGATGCAAGAGTTACTAAGCATCTTACAGTCAGGGATACACCACAGAAGAATGGTGTAGCAGAGAGAGTTAACCAAACCTTGTATGAGAAAGCGAGGTGCATGTTTTCAAGTGATGGTTTGGAGAAGATGTTATGGGCTGCAGCAGAGGGTTTCGACAAACAGGTGGAGCTGCATGAAGTGCAGTCGGATCACCAGTATCGATCGACGATAGATGACCAGTATCGATCGACGACGGATGACCAGTGTCGATCGATGATCGATGGACAGTGTCGATCGATGTCAGATGGTCAGTATCGATCGACGACGGATGGTCAGTATCGATCGATGTCGAATGGTCTGTATTGATCGATATCGGAAGAAGAAATCAAGCGATCGTTGACAGATGAGCAGCCAGAGTCTTCTAATTCTGGAAATCAACGTGTTGAGTCTGAAAAACGCAGTATTGCTAGAGACAGGCCAAGGAGAGTTGATGTCAGGCCACCAGAGAGATATCGGTTTGATGATATGGTGGGTTATGCACTACAGGTTGCAGAGGAAGTGGACACTTATGAGCCATCTACTTATAGAGAAGCTATTTCAAGTTATGCATCTGAGAAGTGGTTTGCTGCAATGGAAGCTGAGATGGAATCTCATGAAACGAATCATACATTGGATCTGGTTACACTGCCATCAGGGAGAAGGGATGTTACATGCAAGTGGGTCTTCAAGATTGAGGATGGAGCATCATTGGCAAAAGGAGTTAAGTATAAAGTTCAGATTGTTGCAAGAGAGTTCAGTCAGAGAGAAGGAGTAGACTACAATGAGATGTTCTCACATGTGGTCAGAGATACTTCCATCAGAGTGCTGCCAGCGCTGGTAGCACGTCAGAACTTGGAGCTTGAGCAATTTCATGTGAAGACAGTGTTTCTTCATGGAGATCTAGAGGATGAGATATATATGACTCAGCCTGAGTGTTTTCTGGTTCCTGGTAAAGAAGACCACGTGTGCAAGTTGAGGAAGTCCTTGTATGGACTTAAGCAGTCTCCTAGGCAGAGGTACAAGAGGTTGGACAGCTATATGGTCAGTTTGGATTACGACATGAGTCCTTATGGGTGGATGATGTTTTGTATATCTGTCTGGTGTTGTATGTAGATGACAAGATGATTCCTGCCAAGAGGATGTGTGATGTTCAGAAGCTGGAAGAGCTGCTGAATTCTGAGTGTGAGAAGAGGATTGAAGTGAAGAAGGTATGAACAACTGATAATCCTGTAGATATGTTCATTAAGGCGGTTCCTCACAGCAAGTTCAAGCGTTGCCTTGACTTGCTGAATATCTCAAGCTGCTAAGTCTGGCCCGGTGGGGCATCTGGCTCGAAGAGAGCATCTGGTGGCCCTAAGGGGCATCTGGTCCGGTGGGGCATCTGGCTCGAAGAGAGCATCTGGCCCTAAGGGGCATCTGGCTCTGAGAAGCATCTGAGTTCGACGGGACATCTAACATCTGAGTTCGACGGGACATCTGACATCTGAGTTCGACGGAACATCTGAGGCAAAGAGAGAGTCTGGTACATCTATATTCTGAGCACAAAGAAGTGCATTCTGGTACATCTGATTATGAAGGATTCAAGACAAGGTGGAGATTTGTTGAAATAGTGCCTTGAATCTGCGGGCTGACATAGATCGGGCGATTCAGGTGTCATGGATCAGGCGATCTCTGATACGGAGCAAGCGTATCGATCGATAGACATGTTGTCGTATCGATCGATACGCAAGCCCAATCCAAGAAATATGGAAAGTTTCATTAAACGTTTTCATATATATATCTTTAGGATTTTACCCTATTCTGTAGCACGAGTTGTACTCTGAAAAGCTTGCCTCCATCAATAAAGTACTCTCTTTGTCCGTGGACGTAACCCTAGGAGATGAACCACGTTAAATCTCTGTGTCTTTCTCTTCTGTTCATCTATCTGTTAATTTATATCTTCTCACGTCCGTAACAACAAAACTAATATAAAGTCTTTTTGTTTTTATTCATATGCAAGAACGAGTAAATATTACTAGCAGTATTATCAGTAATATCACCAATATTAAGATTAGTTTAGCACCCATCTGCATTAGACGCAATCTCAATCTGAGAACAGAGAGCGTCTTGTTCTGTTACATCCTCATTGTCAATTCCGTCTACTCTATCTGACTTTATATTGGCAAAAGTTCATTATTATGCATCCGTAAACTTTTATATCATATTGCTTCTCCTCTGTTCCAACTTTTTTATATTATTGATACTGTCTCATTCACACTATTTTAATAAACTGCTGTTTAGTTGGTAGAAAGGTTGTCTCAAGAATAGAATAAATAACGAACATAACGAATCTATTCTCGCAAGAACATCTTATTTCAACTGCAAAAATTCTTGGATATTCGAATCCTGGTGAATCAATGAATCTCAGGAGAAACATACAAAGTTCACGAGGAAAAAAGTGCTATACAAGATTTTTCCCAAAAGTAAGTAAATCATTAAAAATACTAAAGTATATGGATTTCAAGAAACACACACAATATATGGACCCAACAATCTCAAATCTTTATGGGTAGAGCTAAAAAAAGAGACATCCACCATGAGTTATTGAAGAGATGTTGGGGAAATAATCAGGTGAATTGCTTGGCTTATACGGCAAAACAATTGCTCCTGCCTATAGCCACCATATCCACCATATCCACTCCCCCCCTTCTTTTAACCAAAGATAAGCTCTTTATAGAGTTCTGTATAAACGGTTTAATTATAGCTTTACAAGTAGCACTAATTACCAACACAAAAGCATCATTAAAATACAGCAAAAGAAACTATAGTGTATATCTAGTGTTGATTATTCAATATATCTTATATATCGGTAGAGCAACGAGTCCCTTGTATTGAAGCTAATGGATCAGTGGTCATGTTTGGTCCAAAAGCAACGATTGCAACACAGTTCACATTAAACCGGTATGCACCAGAGACAAACGTCCCGATCTTCCATCTAAGCTTCCCGTCCATCTTCATACCGATGATTACTTTACCGACTGCCCGATCATGAACGATTTGGTACCCAAAAGACTGGGCAACGGGTAGCTCATTCCCTTGAAGAAAGGCTGTCAAAAGATTGATTTCTTCGTGGGACTGATAAAAAGGTGGTAGAGAAGCTTCTGATGTTATTTGTTGCCCTCTGTAAGCTACGTATACGAGTAGCTTGTCGTAGTAGATTCCAACTTTTTTGTTAGGGTTCTTGGAGAAGAGAGTGACCTGGATTGAGGAGTTGAGGAGATGAGTGGCGGAGGAGGAGAGATTGAGGGTGTAGATATCGACTTCTGTGAGGGAGAACTCGGGTTTTGCGGGGTGGAGGGTGAGCCAGATGAGGAAGATGATGAAGAGAAGGCCGCTGAAGAAGGTTGAGAATGTGAAGAAGAGTTTCTTGCGACGGTTGTTGATGTTAATCCCTCCTTTCTTGGCGCAATGCTTTGGAGAAGTTTCTGAGATTTGAGACATTTGGAGAGGAGAGAGGGAGGATGAAGAAGGAAGTATGAAGAAAAAAGGAGAGAAGGTGAAGGGGTTAAATAAAGAGACTAGTGTGTTGAAAGTAGAAAGCAATAAGCACTTAAGCGGCAATTATCTCTGTCTTTAGAAAAGCTTTTTGACTTGGATGTTGCTTGTGATTTGTGAAACTATTGACCGTTGTAATAAAATAAATGGAGTTTTGTTTTCTTACTGTGTTTTTTATATTTTCTTATTGTCTTTGTTTCCTTTCTAATAAATTTGCGTGAACGTTTTAATTATTTTTACTATTAAACATCTATACTATTAAAACAGAATGTCATTTTTTGAGGTATTCTTCTATTTTGAATACATTTACAATACACTGCCACTGACTTATTTAAGCATTTAACTAAATTCTGTATTTTACAAAATTCCTTTTATTTAAACAGAATATCCCTATTTACCTTACATGAGATATTTTCCTAATCCATAATATCACATGTGCAATATATGAAAGTGCGAAGAACGTTAACGATTATTTCTATATGAAAATGCTAAATTCGTTATTATTGCTGTATATTTCAAATACCAATGTCTACTTTACGATTATTGCTATATGAAAATGATGAAAGTTTTAAAGACGTATTCGGATTAACACATGATTCAATATTATTATTTGAATGTCATTATTTTTTTATCTCGTCATTTTATGTGTCCTTCTGTAAATCAATGTGTGCTTTCGTATGAATGTTCAATACAAACACAAACTGCACACCCTAAATCAATACTATCAAAACAAAATCAACTTTTATCTACTTACAAATAGTCTAGATTGGATCAATAAAGTTAACTTCATTTCTTATTATTTCTATTTTAATCTAATTTAATAATTATTAAATATACATTATACCTGAAAATTAAGGAGCTAAATAACTAATCTGTTATTTTTAAAACTAAGGAATTCAGTTTATATTAATGCTAAATTTAAGTAACCAATCAATTATATTTTATTTATTAATTCACATATATACAAATGTATATTAATCCAAGATTCCAAATGTAAAAACAAATTTTTCAAAACCCTCACCAAACACATAAAAATAATTATTATAATTAGTTTTAAAATTAGATAAACATATATATGGATATATGTATATATATATATATATATATGTATATATGTTATAAAATAAATATTAATAGCTAAATAATATTAATATTTAATATATTTAAACAGAAATATAATACATTTATCAAATATAAACTAATTGAAAAGATATACTAACTCAATTATATCATAAATCATTTCATCAGGAAAAATCGTTGCAAGAGGTTACGGGTGAATAATTTTTTTAAAAAAATATTATATATATATATATATATATCAAATTGTAATAAATTAGGAATATGAAATTTCTAATGTGTATAACGAAATTAACTTTTAATTTAAATTAAATATAAAAAAAAAAACATCGAAAAATTCTAATAACATGTGAATAATAAAAGTAAACTAAATAAATAAATAAACGATTATATTTTTCAAATGTAAATACCTAAATTATAATAATTGTATACGAATAGTTGATGCTCAAATCAATTTCTATTTTAGCATGCATCCTCTCAAATATTTATCTATTACACCTACAATGAAATGATAAATTAGTTTGAATAAAAATAGCTAACTTTTGTAAAATTGGAAAATCACATTCATAATATATATCTACCATTCTTCTAAATATTCATGAATTAGAATACTTTAAATATGAAAATTTAAATCAAATTGGATTATATATTGGATCACCAATCGGTTCAACCGATAACTGGATCCTGGGTTTAAGCGTTTTTTGCAGGTTTATTTTAAATAATGAGCTTTATTGAAAACCAAATCGAATTGCATATAGGATCATCGGTTTTGCCAGTTTAACTACAGGTCCGAATCGGATTTTAAAAGACTGAACATAATGCTTCATGTATACACAATCAAAATATAAATTTCTAAAAAAAAATTTGAAACTCATCTCGCGCTTTTAAAGCGCGGATCAAAATCTAGGGAAATAGCCAACTATCAATAAAGGTCTCGCGTGAATTTAAAATGCCAAAATTTGTTCTTCTTTTTGCACAGTTTGTATTTTTCTTAGGCTAGGGTTTTCAAATTTCATGTACGTGCCTGGTAATTTTTCTGTTAGGGTTTAGTCCATGGTAACATGGTAAGTGTTGATCATGCAAAGTTAAAAGACAAAATGTCATGTAAAGAAACATATATATATATATATATAATAGGTTTCCATACGAGACCTAGCTTTGTATAAAACCGAGCTATCTTACACCATCTCCATATACTTTATTTTATTTTTAAAATAAAGTAATTATATAGTAGTCTTGAGATTTATTCAAATGGAAATTTATTTTTGAGTAAAAGATACAGTAATGAACAAATATAAATAGATTATTCTATTTGTGGAATAAATATATCTTTTATTCTATTATAGAGAAAAAAAATAGAATGAGGTTTGAGTATTTTTAACCGAATGGTGACTGCGGTTTGAACGGTGCAGAACAAATGGTTCAACTGCGGTGCGGTTATAACAGTTATAAAAACATATATATATGATATATATAAAGATTTTTGTTACTGTTAACTGCGGTGCGGGGCGAAGCGGTTGTAAACATTCAAAGCCTATATATGATTGCAGAGGCTCTTAGTTAATCCATTAGTATCGATCATTGTGCTAGTTGAATCACATGCATCGGCAGCTCGGGGTCTCCGGAGGTCTATACGAAACCGGAAAACGTTACCGTCATTTTTTCTTTTGTGTCGCATTATCGTTTCCTTTTTTACAAAATATTTTTATCAGTTCTTTTTGGTAAAAGATATTTTTTTGTTTAAATAATTTATCATACAATAGTTTTGGGTAACTATGGGTGAATGGATTTAATTATTTAAAAGAAATCAAACATGTAGGATTTAACACTTATTGTTGATTTTTTGCTGGAGATAACTGCTGTGTAATAATGATACAAAAATAGTTTGAACAACTGTGTAATAATGGTTTCAAGAAGCTGTCTATGCTGTTGTGTCAAAAGTCTTAGATATGATGTCCCTGTTTTAAGTAGACTAGAATTTTGAATGCCAACAAATTTGTTTATTTAGATCCAATATTCTCTTTTAGTTGGCTTATTATCTCTGATTTCTCTTTAACAAATATGTAAGATTTTTTTAGTATCTCTCTGTTGTTATTAGCCTTTACTATAATAGCAAAGTGAGTTTAGAATTGTTTACGAAATTTGGTTCGAACTTTCACAGCAATATTGTAAACAATAAAATTTATTTATTTTTCAAACATAAAATATAAAAAAGTTGTAATAAAAACTTTATTATAAAATATTCTTATTCACATGAATATACACAAAAAGAGCACGAGCCGACATAAAAAAAAGGAAGACGAGCACGAGTCTTACGTTATATGTGAATGAAGCACGGTCGAGAGATCCTTCCGTCGGAATAAACTTTTATACGTTCGCCGGCTCGGTTGTATTATTATTATTATTATTATTATTATTATTATTATTATTATTATTATTATTATTATTATTATTATTATTATTATTGTAATTATTATTATTTTTAAATTATTTTCTTATTTTAAAATTGTATACTACCAGACTAATAGAAGTACAAGAATCAACGCCTCCAATTGCTTTAAAAAGTCTCATCCTATGAAAAGCTTCGATTTTTTCCTTCCAGAAATGCAGCTTTTCACATTTATTTAAAAATAGTATGATTACATAATATGTATAAAAAGAACGTCATACTCGATACATGTATTGAACCTGATCTTTTCTTAGTTTTCTTTTCCTAGAGTACTATAAATAAAATTGTTTTGGTTACTATGAGTATGATTGGAGATTAACCAAAGTTTTTATGGATTTTAATGGTAAATTTCGTAACATCATTAAATCTAAAATTTAGCGGAGTGTGATGTGTAAATTGTAAAAATAAAGATACAATCGGATAAGCAGAGTAGAAAAATTGTAATGTGTTATTGTAATAGAAGACATGAGGAATCAATTGGCTTTTTCAGAGGAAAAATATAATTAAGTTTGTAGAGAGAAAAAGAAGATTATAAGAAAATCGTGGAAGCATCTCAATCATTTCATGGGGGGAGCTTTTTGTGTCTTTATGTAGCCGTTCCTTTTACGCTAAGGAAAGATAGAGCAACTCGTGTATGCATCCAATTATCCAAATGTCTTTAAATTTCACAATTGCATTTTTATTAAAGGTTTATAGTACTCTCTTAGATATATATTTTTAAATCATAGAATTGTAATATTCGGAGAGCTAAGTAGAAGTACTCTATCATAGGGTTACCTCTTGTAAAACAGGCGTAGAAGTACGTTTTATGATCATAGAAAAATAGCTCTAAAAAAGCATTTAAAAGTTAGCTTCGTCCACTATCTATATCGTCAATTCTCAACTCACATTATTGTGTGATAATAGCGAAGGGACCTCAGATGAAAAGAGAAGAGGAAAATGCAAGATAATAGCTTTTATAGTTTAATTAATTGATTTATGGGTTTATATATATATATATATATATATATGACTTATTTGTTGTAGTTGATACTTTTTAGTTCATGAATAAACTAGTATTATAAGAAACGACCCCATGGAGGCGATTTATTATCTTCTTCACTTCTTTTGAAATAGTTTCAGAAATTGCTCATCATCATGTTGTTCTTGCTTTGGACCTAACTTTTAGTGTAATACGGTTTATTTAATCAAACAATGAAGTGGGAAAAGAGACTATGCTTTTCTTTCCTTGGGTATTTAAAAGTCACTTTTTGTTGAGTTTTCCATATAGATTTACTAGTTGAGTTTTATCTGACCAAATAAAATGTAGAGATAACAAATTAGGAGTGAACTTGTCACCATAAATTTCCTAGTTTATATATGAGGATTGTATTCAGCTCAAATTTCTCCACATAAGTTGATAAAAATATCTGAACGAAATTTTTATTAGCTATTTAATAACCAAATTTTGTTGTTATCCAGTTTAATAAGTTAACTTGTTATTCTACTCATTTTAATACATAAGTTTTTAAAATATGCTCGTTAATATTTTCAAAATCGATGTATTATATCATGGATAAACTATTGATGTGTTATAATGGATAAACTATTTATTTGGATTATTAAACTGAATAACATTAAAAAATTAGTATTAAAGTGTTTATACAAATGTAGCTGAGGTATTTTTTCCCTTTGTTCATTTGAAAGTTTTTTTTAATGAAATGTTAAATTTGTTAATCACCAAAGAGTTTTATGTACAAGCTAGGAAAAAATGAAACTCAAAAGCTAAAAGAATCAAAGAATTTGTCCATTTGGAAGTTTATAGATTTTCACTTCGTAATAATTATAATAACGAGTAAATTAAAAATAATAATGCGTGGCCTTGCCTTTAGGCGGGCCACCGAATACCGAAGCATGATGTGAACCGGATTTGTTGTGAAGCTAAATGAAGTTTTGTGCCATTTGGAATCTTCAGCTCGCTCTGGACCATTAACATGAAAGAAGCAAGAATACAAAGATCTATAACATAATAATAAGGTATACACACATACATATATCATAATACAACCAATGTGGGATAATTACTATACCAACCATAGATTATAACAATACTAGCGGTGTACTTCTGATTTTATACAATAATATATTTCATAATTTTAAATAATTTTAGAAGTAAATAATATATTTAGCAGACATATGAAGATATTTTACTGTATTTCAGATTCTGCATTATTGGTTTTGAAATTATTTTCAATAATCAAAATTTGAAAAAAAATAATTTAGGTTTTTTATCTAAAATGGATTTTGTGACCTTTTATTAATCTTCGTTGCTTTGACAAATTTTTAATAATTGGATATTATGTTCCTAAGTTTTAGAAGGATATACACATAGATATTGATTTGTGGCATATCATTTAACTCACGATTATCCTTTCAAATTTTTAAAAGGGGATTTGTTTTATGACAATGAATATGATGAAATGCAGTATAAACAAAGTAAAATTATTAACCACATGTACTGTGATCCAAAGTACTAAAATATCAGCAAAACTTGCATTAGAATCGAGACTAATAAAAGAATATTTTATTTGTTTCATTTGTCAAAACATAGTTTCCAACAACATATAAATTTGTGATTTGATATATTCCAACTTCAGTGAGCTAAATGTTATTAGCAAGACAAAAATATATGAAGCATATTTTACTTATATCATTTGAGAGAATGTAGTCTTACTACATCTACGACTACTTTAATATTCTACTAAACTAATGACTTATTTAAAAGTGTAATATCTTATTGTTTATTATTTGAAAGTAAAAAATTGATTTGCAATTTTTTGGCCATTATCATTGAACAGTCATACAAATTACCATCTTATGATTGATAACTCTTCGTAGGAATGTATATATGATGTAATTTATCATAAATATGGTCTATGATACGTATATCATTAGTATTTAAGGAACATTTATCAGTTCTTGTGCGTCATTCTTTTTCAGACTCAGAAGCAAGACTGTTGGAAAGAAAGAAGCATAAACTTTCTTTCTCATTGAACTCAAATGTTTATTTGTTCTCTTATTTCTGTTTGATACGTGTATTTATATAGGAGAGATTAGTGAAAGGTATAGTCTGATGAGATTTTTAAAGGTAAACTAAGATTATCGTTAAACTGTGACATGATAAATATTGGCAAAGAATATCATGTGTCAACATCCTTAACTTGATCCTTGTTTATAATTTAATTCTTTCTGAATTTTATTTCTTGGTTGGAGCTTCGAGCCTTTTGATAAAAGACCAGCGAAAGAGATTTATTTGCAAGGCTGAAGAATTTTTTTTAAAATGTATGTCCAGTTTGAACTTGTTTGTTGCATCAGTATTTTTCCATGATTTCTCAGAAAAGGTAGATGCTTTCATTTTGCTGCATTGTGGGTGACGCCTACAACTGTAGGAAGCCAATCTCCTTTCTAGATCATCCACTTCAGTAGACTGCAAACTGCAAGAAGAGTTGAACATCAAAATAAAAGAATTATCTATTCCAAATAGTTTTTACAGATCAAAGTAAGTAATTTGAATTGAGATGCAATGTACGTACTTGTTCTTCTCGCTCATGTTATTGACTGTATTGGGAGCAACGGTTTTACTTTGAAAAGAAGCAAGAAACAAAGTTTTACTTTAAACCACCCACAATGTTTTCTAAACTATTTAAGATAAACATACCTGAAATACAACACCAACTCTAATCTCATCAAGCACCTATGAGAACAACACAAGAGGAAGAATGGGTTAGTTAGAAGAAGCTTGAAGAAAACCAATGAAAGGTGTGTGAGTAAGAGTTTTGTGATTGAATTTGCAATTACTACATGGTTAATGAGGTCTTCAGTTTCTTCTTCAGCTTCGTATTTTTCAAGTGCTTCATCAGTTGCCTCTCACATCATCTCTTTCTGTAAACATTAAACACAAAACAAATATGACTCAACCAATCTTTGTGATTATATCCAGGATTTCAGACTATTATGCTCTTAGAAATGAATAGCGTTCTTGATACCGTCATGTCCAGTTGTGCATAGAATTCGGTGATCACTTTAGCTTGTTTCATGGGTGATATTTGCTGAAAATAAGAAAACAGATCAAAGGTATGAGAATATCAATTTCTCTAAGACTTTCATTTGCTACACCATTTAGCTACCACACCGTTAAGATCTAAAATGCTCGTAGAAGTAAATTTCAAGAGATAAGAACACATACCATGTATAGTCCCACCACAGCCATTTCTCGCTTGCTACTGCGGAGAGCATCTGCACATGAAATGCTTTTAAATTGAATCAAAGCAGAGTTGGAGTAAGTAAGAAGATAACAACACTGTCAGATTACTGCTCAGTTTTTAAAATGAGATAACCTGGGAGAACTAAGCTAGAATGCTGTTATTGACCAGACCATCAGATCCTAGCACATGTAAATATAAAAGGTCACATTCTTTTAGAAACCTTTAGAAGCGGATGATAGAACCAGTTACGACAGTCTATAGATGAAAATCAGTTTACCATCAGGATCCAAAACTTTTATAGAAAACATGTCATACAATGATTCTACAATGATAGGTCCAAAAGACTTAAGAGAATAAGACACAAAAATTTACTGCAATTTTTTTTCCTCATTCCAAATACATCGACATCTATAAATACTCTATAAATACATGAAAGACCAAGTAACTACCCCATTACCATCACACATCCAAGTGGAAAGACAAACCCTTTAACTTAGGAACAATTAAAGCCAAGCAAGAACCACTGTGACACTAAACAGACCAAAAAAGTTTCCATTGATCAATATAAAATCCAAGAAAACAAAGTTTTAACTCCAACCAATTTTGGGCTGATGAACTATCGGGCCTGGAGCCTAAGGTTACGGATGCTCAAGGGTGCAATGGCTGTGAATTCAAATTGTCGCAATTATTCACTGGTTTCGAATGGTCTCCATTACGAAGCTGGAAACGTGTAGGATTTCAAAGAAGAAATATTGACCGACGAACCTTTTCATCAAGCATCATGTCAACCCCAGCTCCCTCCTTTTTCACATTTCTTGCCTCTCAAATATGAAGTAGTCGGGTAACAATGGCCTCCTTACGGCCACCATACTTCAACTCATAAGAAACCTAAAACAAAGTAAGCAAAGAAGGGAAGAAACAGATAAGGTTTGGCGCGTATATTGTATCCATATTTATAGTATTAGAAATTGGGAATAACCTAGGAGGTGTGTGAGGATAATTAATGAATACGTAGTGGGGATCCTTGATTGAAGGATATAACTCAGTGAAGTAATTAGTTGGTGTTAAATCTCAGAGGAACCGTTTCGAATCGAGGACTTGTAGAGTCTGAGAGAAAGTGTATATGATAAGACGACTTAAGGTCAAAGGGTGGAGAAGAAGCTGTTGGGCCAAATAGATTAGGGTTAAGTGTTATTAAGTTTCAGAAGTTATTTTTAAGATATGCTTAGACGGTTAAGGCCCACAAATCTGCATATAAGCAAAAAATTATAATCATTTAAAGATGGTGCCACCTGTCAAAAAACCCCCTATGGAGATAAAAAAACTCAACTTTATTAGTATAGATAGATACTAAATTTTGATCCGCGCTTAAACACTGTATTATTTTTTAATTTATTGATCCAAAACTTATTTGAAAACTATCATTATTTTTGTTTTCAATCTTAACAATTGATTTTTTGTGTTTTTTATTATTTGTTTCTTTTTTAAAATGTGGTATTTGTTCTAAATAGATTTAAAGATAATATGTATAATTTAATAGTATAAATATTCTTTATTGAAGAACAATGCGTTCTTATTATTGAAATGTACTAATAATATGATTTGTCGATTTTAAACTAAAAATAAGTTTCTTTTGGCATACATTTGTATCATAGTTCTAATCATCAATTTATATTATTTTACCCATATTCAATTATAAGCTACTACTATTTTTGAAAGCGCGGATATTTAGAAAAAAAATAATTTAAAAGTTGTTCTATTATAATGTTTGAACCAGATTTGAACCAGTAAACCCGACACCCTATATACAATTGAAAATTTATTAAATAAAGATCTGATAGAATCTGGTAAAAAATCAAAACGGCTATTAACCCGTGATCTAATACCATTAATCCGATAACAACCTAAAAAATTCTGATAATATTTTAAAAAGGAATTTGATTAAATTATTCATATACTTTTAATATTCCATAACTCGTAATTCCTTAGACTTTGATAAAAAATTTATTATATCATCCAAATAAAATTAGAAAATGATAACAGAAAAAACATAATTTATTGATGTGACAATATTAGTTTATTTTCATTATTAATAACTTAATATAAGTTTATATTTATATTTTAATTCTAAAAAAAACATACAATGATTTTAAGATATTTTTAAATACTCGTAGTTGCTATGAATATTATGTATAAAACGATACAATCAATAATATTTTTAATTTTTGTTTATATATTCATATTTGATCGTTAAATAATATTATCAACTAAAAAAGATATTCAAATATGTGTATGATATATTGTTTAGGGTATACGGTTTTAGTTTGTATTAAAAATATGCATAGTTTTCGAATATTTATACATAACAAAATCAATTATTTTCTTATTTTATAAAAAAATTCTAAAAATAGAAAAATCTATAAAAATGAAAATTTTAGTAAATTAATAACTCTATAAATTAATAAAATTTATAGTCCCACCATTATTAATTTATATAGTTTTTAATATGTAGGCTCAATATTTAAACGTAAAATCTTTATATTAAATTTAAGGTTAGCATATCTTATAAATGTATGTAACACTATTCAAGTTTATCACCATGTCCATATTTTCTATCCTTCACACAAGTAAACAATAATTTCAAAGTTAACAAACTCAAAGCTCAGAACGTGAAGCTCTGATACCAGTTTCTGAGGAATATCACACAAGCAAGATACAGCGGAGCTGATTTTTTATGATATCACTATGTTAGGAAACATACGCTTAAGAAGGCTCAGCATAATATATGTTCCCCACACTTATGAGAACCATTAAGGAAAATACTTCGATAATAGCAGATATAGTATAAGAAGAAACTTAAATAAGTCAAACACCCTTTAGGACAAAAACCTCCTCGATATGAGAAGAAAAGTTTTTAGGAAGTACTTCACTCAACAATCCACTACATAAATGGATATGAGTACAATACATATTTTCTGTTGAAAAAACTGAATGGATCCCGAGACTAAAGTTACAAAAATTAATCTCTAACACAAGATATAACAACAACAAGAGATTAACAGAAGAGGTTCAAAACAGGCAGCCAAAAAACAACCTCAGTTCATTAGGATTCCGTCAACCAGAGACTAATCCCACCATACAAATCCAATATGAAAAAATCAACAATACTTGCACCAAATTTCAGATCAATCATAGAACATCTCATTGCGGATTTACCAAACACTTGAAACAAAAATTCCTTTGGAGAATCACAAACTGACGAAACTTACCACAAAATATCAGCCAGATCATTCATGACCCGTTTAAGCCTCCAAAACTATGTTTTGACAAACCAAGACAAATATGCCTTGTTTTTCCTTTTTGTCTCTTTTGTCTTACGAGTTTTCTTGAGTACTCTACTTTCCAGGGCCGGTCCAGAGGGGAAGCCATCCAAAATGTCGATTACGACATTCAATTTTAAGGGGCATATTTTTTATAATTTTTTTTACTAATACTTATAGATAAAAAAGAAATTGATAAGATTTTTTAATTGAAAGTATACTTATTGGACATTTTTACTTATGATAATTTGAAACCATAATTCAAATACTGAAAATTTCTTTAAAATAATATTCATTCAAACATAATTAATAGTATTTATTTATGGAACTAATACTCTACAAGAATCAATGTCAAAATAGATTAGAAAGCCCACTATAATATTTGTTTGTTAAAGAATGATTGTTATCTGATAAACATAAATTTTTTAGTGTGCATTTTTGAATATAAGAATATCGATCATCACATATAAAAAGCTTTTGAAAAATATAAATATTTATTTGTAGTATAACATGTTATCTAAGAGATTACCTAAATTGATTTTATTATCGATAAAAACTGTTAAGATTTGACTATATTTATTTAATGTATGTTTTTACATGGAAAATGGCAAAAGTATATTTTAATGTTTTAGAGTTACTATTTTAATTCAAAATTTAATTTATTTTTATATTAATTTTTTTATAATTTCGATACAAAATATTAAAAGGCATAGTTTTAAAATTGGATTAGGGCATTGTTAAACGTTAGACCGGCACTGCTACTTTCTTATGTCAAATCTCAAATTAGTTAAAAAACTTTATATAGCGTCTCACTAACCATTAAAGTCCAATACTAATCTTATGGACTGGTATTAATGTGCCAAATCCAAGCTTGGTTCTCTCGAACCAAAACTCATTGGTTTTCTTCACTAGGAAGAACACCAACAACAACTTAAAATTGTCACAGCTATACATTTTTATGTTCCACCGGTTAAGACATCTCTTTGTTATGTTCAAATTTCAATCGCTGGATACGGTCGCAGCAACAGCATATATACCAAACAAGGCCATAGTCTATATTCAATAAATTTTCAGTATAAATAGTTCATTTCTTTAATACAACCGAAAAAATCTCAAATATATACCAAAACAAGCTGCCTCAGTGGAAAATATGATTCAAACTCTTGTCTTGATTTAAATCGCTTAGTCATGAATCATACACCAGGATCAAGGGCCTGTCTCCTTAGAAACCAAGTACAGAAGTACAAGCCTTAGCCTATAGAAAGATCATGTTCAAGATAGGTCGTGACTGCTGAGGCTTTCTCTAGGTTATATATATAACGAGGTTTCTTATCATGCTTGCGATGTGGGACAGTACGCATGAGAAACAAAAAAAAAAATTGGAAGACATATATGGGTTATGGAAAAGGGCATAAGTTAAGGGTTAATTGTGTAATAATCAATTTTGAAAGTAAAATTTGTTGTGAATCAAGAGAAAGGGAGAATCGGTGTTCTTATTCTTATTTGATAGATAGCGATACACATATATAAGATTACAAAGTTAGGGTTTAGAACCTTCTAGAACATGGGCTTATGAGCCTAATGGACATCCACATAATAGTTCATAACACTCTCCCTTGGATGTCCATTAAAAAAATTATTTTTTAAAGCGCATAAAATGTTGCCTCATTAAAAACCTTACCAGGAAAATCCAGTGGGAAAAACCATGGTTAAGGAAAAAAGAGTGTAGCGCATCTACTCCCCATGATGAAAACATAACTTGAAATATCGAAAACGATACAATCTCACATGAGCAGACTTCTTCTTATTCGTGGACTTGGATGCTCCTCACTTCTCTTGGTAGATTTGACGCTCCTCACTAAAACTTGAATATCTTGATGACCGTAGGATAAATGACTTCAAACCACTAGGAAATTGAAGCTAGCATCCATGTCCAACTTCAGGCACTGGTATAACTCTGGTAAGATGAGAATATCGAGCGATATTTGGAATATCGGTCGAAATTAGGTATTCTGAGACAGCTTATACCTGTCCCCGAAAACAGTCATATATCGAGTTCTATCTTCTGGAATGACTTGATTCAAATTGGAGACGATAATAGACTCAAAGATCGATCTTTCTCAGGTTACCAAATCTGTATTTTGTTTCCATATAGAAGGTCTCTTTTGATTGACAAACTTTCATCATCTCATTCATTCTTTCACATAAAGACCCATTTATGTTCCACTGGTTTTACACCATTAGGTGTACGGACTACTTGCCCAAATACTCTCTCTTTCCAAGAGATTTAATCCCACATCTACTGCTTATTTCCATCTTGGCCAATCATTTCTTTGTGTACACTTTTCAATAGATGGTTCATGATCCTCATTCTCATCAACAGCTATATTGCATGCATAAGTATTCCCAATGTCGATTTGATTTGGGTTCCATATTGTTCCAGACATGACATAGCTATTTGAGATTTCTTTATTCTCAGGTACCTGAATTTTTTCTTGTCATTTTTTCTATCTCTTTTTAAGATCCTTAATATTTCATTCCTCGATTCTACCATTCTCATTCATGCTCCTTTTCTTTTTCGAAGATTATTATATTTGGAACCAATAGGTCTATCACACTTCAGGTGATCTTTAGACTCATTAGCAGTTTGATATTGTCCTTCTAGGACACCCATTTTAACTGGAGCCTTTATAGCTTGTACTTGTGACTTAATCACTTTTTTAGGGTCAGTAAATGAGTCTGGCAACTCATATACTAATCTTTGTAATAAAATTATCTCTATACATTCATTTTGGACTTCTATTCATGCTCTTTAGTCTGAGGATCAATGATAATTCATTTCAACTCATTCATTCTCCAGCTGTTTATTTTCTCCCTCTAATGTTGGATAAGACTAATTCTGGGTCTTTAAATTAATCTTATAACATCTTTAAGATTTTATCATCAATGGAGATCATACCCAACATATTCATAATCTCCTTTAAGGTCCCATCTTATAGCATTGTAGTGGAATAACTACAACTTATCCAAATTTTTTTAGATGAGGATCTTTGGTTCCTGACCCAAAACCAATTTGATGGGGAGAGTTCTTAATTACTCTTTGGCATTATGCGAATCAATGATGCTGCATTTTACGTATGAACATTAGCTACAAGATGTTCATCATGTATCATCACATGCATAATATAATAATCAAAAGCTTGTGAATTCATCAGTATTACTAATTAGTCTCACAAACATCAGGTTGCGGATCTTTGACAAGAATAAATATGATCTTTTTGTCGATGAATTAAATATAAACATATGGTGGATGATCAGTCCATCGGTGGGTGATCAAGCCCACAAACATCTCCTTGTATAAATAGATTCCAAATCTATTGACTGGTGAAAACCATATTCTTATATTGTCTTATAAGCAAGCAGCATATAGCAGATCATTCGTAAGAATCTTCTGGTTCTTCAACGAATGTCCATATAATTATCTTTCGCATCATTACTAAACCGGGATGGCATAACCGGTTTGCCAAATGTTACACTTTCAGTAAACTTCTGGTTTGCTATTACATTTATCTCCGTTTTCTAATCATTGTGTAGTATAATACAATAGTGCCTTGGGTATTACTTTTGATTGAAGGTATTCAACATTTGCGTTTACTTATAGTCTCAACATTATTAGATTTTAAATCCATTTGTCAGTATCTTATGATCTTTAAGTCTATTCTCAGAGTGAACACTCTTCTGGATATTCCACTTACTAGGGATGTGGGATTCTCTAATTCTTTCCCTCTAGATAATGACACTCCAGGTTCATATATCTAGAACTAAATCCCACTTTAGAATCAACAACATACCCAACTTAAGGCATGTGTTATATCTTAGATCATTTTAACCTTTTGAGACTTGAAAAAGTAAAACGCATTAATGATTTTAGGTTTTGTTTCCATAGGCAAACATGTAACTGCTCCTCTAGAGCTTCCAATAATCTTGATACTACAAGATATTGTATTCACAATAATTTTCTTTCATCTTCAGATGATTGAATCATATCTCTTCTTTCTTACCATCTTTATTTTCTCAACTTCAAGTGAGAATATGATTTCTAAAAGAAACTCTTTGGTCTTGACCTTACATCAATAGCTCCTTTTTTCTGAGTCTCAAGGAGACAAGATACAAGCATAAACTTCTTTAATCTCTTTTGTCAATCATGTGTCTGCTAGACAACATTACTTGTGTGAGAAATGTATTCTCATCTTTGTATCGTAGTTGAATTCTATTTTACAGATTTCAGGTCTTTGTAATCTTTAGATGCAAACTACATAATAAGTTTTAGGTAATTACATTTAGGTGATCATACCTTTCTTTGAATTATTGTCCAAAACTTATGGATCTCGTAAGGCCAAACCCTAAAATTAAAAATTTCATATATATATATATATGATGGCAATAAAATATAATAATGAAACTTTTCAAATTATATAAAGATATGTATTACCATAAGCATCTGATTATATCAGAAAATAAATAATATTTCTGTAGTAATTATATAGACAATTTTCTTGTTTTAATGCTATTTAACAAGGTTTAACTAATCAATTTAGTGAAATTTCTGTAAGAAATATATATGTCTATGTAAGACATATTTATGTTTAGGAATGAATATTTCTTTTCTCATGATGTGGTCTTATAGTAATTTATTTCTTATTGAAATTGTTAAACCATAATGGTACTTGGTAACCAATAAAATGGTAACTAAAGGAGTTTAATTTCTTAACTAATCAACTTGATGGATGGTTGATATTAGAGACATTTGTCAAGATAGAAAGAAATCCTTAATGAGGAATTAATGTAAACTTGACAATGAAGCAATCAAAGCTTGATGAGAAAGCGATCAAAGCTTCGTGATAAAGTCATCAAAGACTTGGTGAGAAAGCCATCAAAAACTTGGTAAGAAAGTTTTGGTCCCTCTCCCCACCTATATATAAGTGCTCTTGGACCATCACAATGAGACACATTAAGAGAAAAACTAAAGGCAACACATAAAGAAAGGTTCTAGGCAAGGGGAGAGAAGATCTAACTCCAACTTAAAGATCAAGAGATCATCTTCCATGATCAAGAGATCATCTTCATATGATCAAAACCGTTCATGAAGATTTCCGCAGCAATGAATCGAGGTATTCCGCAAATCCTTCTTATATTTCTATTATGTGATTAGTCTAGATGTTAAAGATCTTAGGGTTCATGTAAAATCAAGTTTACATGTGGTATCAGAGCTAATGGTTATAAACATCTAGCTAATCCGGAAAGTATAATAGATTTATGATTTATAGAGTTAAAGTAGATCTATACTTAAGTAATAAAATTTTAGATCTAAATAATGTTTAAGTTTGTCGGTATAAAACCGATAAGAGTTTTCGGAAATCTTGAATCATACATTATATGTATGTATTCTATTTCGATCTTTGAAATGAGAATTAATGAATGCATAAATTTTTTTATATATAAATCGTATAGAAATTAAATTAAGTAATTGTGCATGATTTTTATAAAACAATATTTTCATAGAAAGAGCAAAATTAGAGTTAAAGATATCACCACAGTGACTTTACTCTAAAATGATTTGCGAAATGAAAATCATTGTTCAAATAAGTATTTGATATTTTGAGTAATAAGTAGTTACCCACAGGTAGACTATGTACACAAAATATGATCAAATACTTATAGAGTGTTTGTATTGTGTAGATTAAGTATATCCACAGATAGCTTAATTTGAGTAATTCGATACATCACTCGTAATTGTTTTCGAATACTATGATTATTGATGGAAATATGGCTGCTACCCACAGGAGCACCATAGTTTCGTGGCATAAGTATTCAATAAATATATGTGTTGATTATGTTTAAAAGCCTAATTTAAACTTGTATATCTCAAAATTAAAGTTTTTCGTCTTAAAGATTGTCATATAAATTCTCGTCTATTTTAATCCTTAATGGTACCAACTTCTCAGAATGAAAAGAGAAAGTTGAATTCATATTAAGAGTACTATGCTTGAATTTGACACTCCTCAATGATGAGTCAAGTTCACTAATAGTGGATAGTACTTAGGACGAAAAGAAATTTCATAAAGCTTGAAATTGAATAGACTGAGAATTATGATATTAAGATGACAATAATTATAAATATTTAAACTTTCCTTATGATGGCTGAAAAAAAAAACTAAAAATACCTTAAATATATAGAAGAACGGTTTAAGATTGCAACCAAATCCCTAATTGGGAAACTTATGGCAAATCTTACGACCATAAAAGAATAATGACATAAGGTCTATGCATGAATATTGCATTGAAATGACCTATCTTTCGGCTAAATTAAAGAGTTTAGGAATGATATGGAAGATTAATTTCTTATCCAAATTATCTTAAATTTGCCTCTTCTTAGTATGAACCATTCCAAATTAATTATAACATCATTTACGTAAAACGGATGTTGAATTAATTGGCTAAGAAAATGGTTCAATAGGAGGCTAAGCTTAGCTGTAAAGGTTTTAAAGTTGTCTATTATGTTCAAGAAGCTATACTTAAGTAAGTCATAAAAGACCACTACCCATAATGAATATCAAGTAAATAAGAAGGAAAAGACAAAGAAAGATGACAGATGAAAATGTCTTAACTCTTTCAGAAAGACTGCGATAAAAGAAGAAAATAGTTCGAAAAGGTAACTTTTAAAAGTTCCGTAAGGGTTTTCGAATCTATTCTTGTAATATTTCTTCTAAAACTTGGTGGGTGGATAATGGTGCTTATGTACATGTAATTAATTTCGTGCATGATTTACTTATGATCAAAACCGTAATTTCAAGTGTAAACTAAATACTTATGAGAATGAGAGCGAAGTGACAGTTGAAGCTATTGCACTCCTCATTATGAATAGTGGATTTTGTTTGGATTCAATCCAAACATTTTATGTTCCATCTATTTTCTATAAGTTTTAGTTTCATTAAGAAAACTTGATGATTGGGTTTTAATCGACTTAAAGAGATGTTTGTTTTAATTATTCTTGAATTCTAACAGAATCGATTCAAGAATATTAGTTGATGGCCTATATTAGGTGACATTGGCTGATCAGTCTTTTAAAACACATCTAGTTCTGCACATTAAAGGAAAATTAAAGCATAAAACATGTACTAATGATAAGTATCTCTTGTGGCATAAGAGAGTTGAATATATTTCTAATAAAAGAATTTAAAGGTTGGTAAAAGATGGAATTATTCTAAATCTTTATTTTACCAACAATAAATATGTGTAGATTGCATTAAGGATAAGCAAAATATACTAAGAAATGATCCACAAGAAATACAAAGCTTCTTGAAACTATACATACAAAATTTTGTAGACCATTTGATGTTTAATCTTTGGAGATAAAAAGTATTCAGTTACCTTTATTAATGATTATTCACATTAATGTATATTTATTGCATAAAAGTCTCAATTTTGGATGCATTAAAAGTATTCATAATTAAAGTGGAGAGACAATAAGATATAAACGTGAAAATTAAGGTTATATAAAGGTAATGAATTTCTTTCTCCAAATTTTATAAAGTACACAATGCCTGGTTTTCCATGGCATAATGGTGTAGTTGAAAGGCATGACCGTAATATTATGAAAATGGTTAGGTTCATAATGAGTTTATGAAATTTACGTATATCCATGTGGATGGATGCATTATGTATTGCATTATATATCTTGAATATGGTTTCCAGCAAAGCAGTTGTCAAGACTCCTTTTGAACTGCATAAAGGCTGCAAACCTAGTATGGACACATCTCAAAGGATGATGATGTCCAATTAAGCAAGAATATATAATCCACATGAAAAGAAATTAGATTTCAGAACGCTCAGTGGTTAGTTACCCTGAGAAATCTAAAAGATATAAGTTAAATTGTTCAAACCATAGTACATGATAAAAGAAACCAATAATGTCAGATTTTATAAGAATGGCAACATTAGTGGGAGTAATTAAGTTTAAGAAATGGTCATTCAAGAAATTAGGGTAAACAACATGTTACCCTAAATTATGAATGATGGAAATTCTCATGTTGTTGTAAGTTTAACAATGAGTAAAACCCATCGAATGACCATATACTCCATGATGAAACGTTGCTGATAATGATTAAGTACATTATGTTAAAGAGGAGAAAGAATTAAGAAGATCTACTTGTATGAGTAGATTTGATTTTTCCAATAGGTACTTTATCAAGTAGAATCTGAAGAACTGGATATTAAAGATTTGGTTTCTTACTTAGAGCCATAAGAGATGTTAATTCTGATTAATGAATCGATGCCATGAAGGATGAAGTAAACTCGATGGCTGAAAGTGAAGTTTGGGAAGTCGTTCAATTATTTTGAGAATATAGACTATTCGAGTGTAAGTGGATCTGTAAGACCAAACTCGAATATAATAGAAATATTGAACGACATAAAGCCTGACTTGTTGCCAAATGTTTCAATTAGAAAGAAGGCATCGATCAGACTAAGTCTATAAAAGACTGTAAGAATTATCATGACCTTGGTAGCTCAGTACGTTAATGAGTTCCATAATGTATGAAAGAACTGCCTTTCTTAATGATGACTTAAAAGAAGTCTGTATGCGTCAACCAAAAGACTTCATTATCGAAGTGTAGAGGAAGACTTGGTCTACAAACTAAAGAAACCAATTTATGAACTGAAACAAAGCTTGAGAAATGATATTCAAAATTTGATGAAACCATTACGAAATTCGGTTTCAAAAAGAATATTTGGAGATTCATATCTCAAGATTAGTGGGAGTAAGTTCATATTTTTGGTTATGTATGTTGATGATAACTTATTGGCCAGCAGTGATCTTGGTCCATTAAATGAGACCAAGAATTATCTCCCTTAAACTTTGCAATGAAAGATATGGGTGAGACAACTTCTGTGATTAGGATTGAAATTTTCCATGAAAGATCACTTAAAAGTTTAGGGTTGTCTCAGAAAGCATATATTGACAAAGTTCTTGAGAGAGATATGGCATGCTAATGTGTTCTTCTAGTATTGTTCGTTTAAGCGTGATCTTAAGAAACATCCGCATAATGAAATTGAACGTAAAGAAATGAAAAGTTGAAAATAAATTTTGAGATATCTAAAGATAACAAGGAATCAATTGCTCACATATAAGAAATCAACACACCCACAGGTGGTTGGATTTTCAAACTCAGATTTTAATGGACATTATGGTTTTGAGCATTAAAAAAATTTAGAAATATGTATCTCATCAAGTGAGATACTTTATTATGGAAATTGTAATTGCTTTAAACGTCCAATAAAGAGGCTGCGTGTGTGGCAATATTATGAGGCTTTATAAAGTTAATTATGATTGCAAAATTATCTTTGAGTTTGAGTCCGTAAGTGTTCAACTCTTTAAGTGATAGTAAGTATGCAATCATATTTTTTTTTAAGTAAGACATGATATCTAAAGGATCCAAGTATATGGACATTAAGATTGATATTTGTCATTAAAGTAAGATTTCAAAAGAGAAAAGTTTGTCATTATGCATATATGCACTAAACTTATGATAACAAACATATTTACGAAAGCTTTATATCCAAAGACATTAAAAAAAATCTAGAAATTATGGGTCTAATGGATAGCTATTAAAGTTGTTTGATTATTTAGCATATATTTGACAATATATGAGCTCTTAATGACTTTTGAATCTTTTAAATTTTGTTTCCAAAGTGTGTACACATTATCGTTGTTGGATTAATGATAACAGAATAAGTCTTTAAATAAGACATAAAAGGGACCATTAAGATAACTTCTACTTATGGTCTAATTAAGATAGTAAGCAATGTAGTAGTGCATAATGTAGTAGTGCATGGAAGGAATCATGTTGCAAAATAATATGTGCCCGCCATGACTCTCATTGTTTGCTAGATAAGCTAAGACAATTATGATGACCAAATAAAAGAAAGGGTTTAACAAATAATGTCGACCTTATGATTTTCAATAAGAAATCTTAAGAGATTATACTAACGACCAAGTGGGAGAATGTAAGAAATATATATGTCTATGTAAGACATACTTATGTTTAGGAATGAATATTTCTTTTCTCATGATGTGGTCTTATAGTAATTTATTTCTTATTGAAATTGTTAAACCATAATGGTACTTGGTAACCAATAAAATGGTAACTAAAGGAGTTTAATTTCTTAACTAATCAACTTGATGGGTGGTTGATATTAGAGACATTTGTCAAGATAGAAAGAAATCCTTAATGAGGAATTAATGTAAACTTGACAATGAAGCAATCAAAGCTTGATGAGAAAGCAATCAAAGCTTGGTGATAAAGTCATCAAAGACTTGGTGAGAAAGCCATCAAAGACTTGGTAAGAAAGTTTTGGTCCCTCTCCCCACCTATATATAAGTGCTCTTGGACCATCACAATGAGACACATTAAGAGAAAAACTAAAAGCAACACATAAAGAAAGGTTCTAGGCAAGGGGAGAGAAGATCTAACTCTAACTTAAAGATCAAGAGATCATCTTCCATGATCAAGAGATCATCTTCCATGATCAAGAGATCATCTTCATATGATCAAAACCGTTCATGAAGATTTCCGCAGCAATGAATCGAGGTATTCCGCAAATCCTTTTTATAGTTCTATTATGTGATTAGTCTAGATGTTAAAGATCTTAGGGTTCATGTAAAATCAAGTTTACAATTTCATATCACATTCTTCAACTTTCATATAATATTTAATTTCAGTTAACCTTGTATATAAAACATGACAAAGAAGAATACTTACTTAACAAAAAGAAGCGCAACGGAGATCTAATTATTCATTTTGTTAGCTGGTCCATAAGAAATCTCGCCTTTTACCTACTATCTAGATTTTGCTCATGAATTCATGGCTATTGGTTAGTAGATACCAATATACAAAACTGATTTATACACATTTGCTCAAATATTTAACAAATATTTAGATTATCAGTAATAAATAAGTCGGTCAATTTGAAATAATTAACTGAACCAAACAAAACCTAAATAATGATTCTCTTATAACAATTTTGTTAATTATTTTCAACCAGACAAAAACATGTATACGTAAATCAATATGGAGACACCGACACAATAGATCTATCCTTTACATGCATGACTTTACGTTAATTAGGTAGTAATTGATTTAAGGAAATCTGACAAGTCACAGTGCACTTACTTAAATCCAGTACAAGTCCAAGCTTATTGAACAAACCAAGCAACTATTTATTTGTCAATTTCTCAGCTCATAAAAACAAGTGTCATCTCATCAAACAATCAAATGCATGACCAATGACAACATTACTATAAACAATCAGATTAATTACTATAGATCTTTGTTAAAACGTAAACAAAAGCATACCACTACAGTACTATGTGTCGTACTAATAATTATTCAAATACGTACATGGAAAAATTCTTTATTGTCAAGTATATATCTCATGCTCATGTATTAAACAAATATTTCAAGACACCAAAATTGTTCTAATATGTAGCATAATCTCATGTTCTGAACAAATATGAGAGTTAACCGACTTATAGCAGAAAAAAAAAAAAAAAATCATATAGCATATCAGGTTAAACTAGGATGCATGGTACAAGTTAATAATTAACAACATAGTGGAATTTTTCAGGCTATCAATCATTCGCATTCACATATACAGGTTAAACATAATGCATATGCATATATATTATTGACTACTATCAATTTACCTTAATAAAACCTATCTCATCTAGTGGAGTCCACCACTTCACATATGTTATCATTGATTCAACACATGCATAAATAATTCCGAAACATGTGTCGTAGTAAAAGAACACTAAACATTGAAACTAAATCAATTAATCACCAAACCTAATAGTTATTGGCATGTGTCGATTCTTATATATCATGGGTCCATCTCGTGAACGAAAAAAAAAAACAAGTATGCAGACAATAGGCAATTCAGGCCAAAGAAAAGTAATAATAATATATATCCAAGCATGAGACGACACGTGAATCATCAAAATTAAATATGATTCCAAACTTAACATAAGTAACCGTAATACTTATCTTCGATGAAGGGAAAATTGGAGTCCGAATCGAAGATCTAAAATGGAGGCAGTGTCTGAGATTCAGGGTTCGTCCGTATCAAATCAACCTCATCAATAATGAATACGGAAAGACTGGAGACGCCGTTATTCCAAACTAAGAGATTTTGATTTGCTCGATGGCTTCGGATGTTGCTCAGGCGGCTAGGATTTTGTGCTGATAAGTTGTTGTGAATCAAGAGAAAAGGAAAATTGGTTGTTTTTATTCTTATTTGATAGACATGAAGACACATATATAAAATTACAAAACTAGGATTTAGAACCTTCTAGAACATGAGCTTATGGGCCTAATGGACATTCACATAATAGTTCATAACAAAATTAAGTATATAGAATTGATTTTGACATAATTAGTTCTCATAACATTTGTCTAATTTTCTTCCGGTTATGATCCCTCTTTGTGAATGTTGCCGGTAAATAAATTATGATGAGGAGTATGAAAGATCGATGGCAGTGGTCATAGAAGAACAAATATAATAAAAACAGAGAAAATTTCTACAACGAAAAGGCAAACCAGAAGAAATGGTGATTGTATGATTACGGAAGAACTGGCGATCGTGTGAGTAAGGAAAAACCAGAGTTCGTGAATACCATAAGTAGCCGTTGGTTTTTGTAGCTAAAGTAATTGTTGTCATAGTGGTGTTGACTATGCCATGGAAACGGTGATTGTGTGATTACGGAATAACTGGCGATTGTGTGATTTCGGAAGAACCAGGATTCGTGGATAAATAAGTAGCGGTGAGTTTTTTGTCGCAGAAGTAATTGTTGTCATAGTGGTGTTGACTATGCCATGGTGGTAGGTACCGAAAAAAAGATATAGAGAAGGAAAAAGTTCAAATAGAATGGATCAATGGAAATGGAATGGAGCATTGCTAAAATAGATTAGTAACAAATCAAATTCATATTGTTCAAATTTTTGAAATGTCTATGATTGCAAGAAATGAGGTAATGCTTACCCCAACCCCAATCCAAATCTACCATAAACTAAACCCAAAACACTAATCACTAAATCCTAAAAGGAAATATAAACCGTTACCCAAATATCAAAATATACAAATGGTACATAATACAAAGCATTATTAAAATAGAATCAAATTTGAAATGTCTACGATTGCATGAAAGAGGTAATGCTTACCCCAACGTCAACCCAAATCTTCCATAAACTAAACCCAAAAAACTAATCACTAAGCCCTAAAAAGAAATATAAACTCTTTCCCAAATATCCAAATGTAAAATAGTACATAATACGAAGCATTATTAAAATAGAATAGTAACAAACGAAATAGCATAGTTGATGTAGTAACCGATAAGGGGGTTGTGGATTCGATTGTTTAGTCTAAGAATTCCCAAACAGATCACACGATCTTGAAGTAGTTGAGAACGTAGTTCTAGCCGAAAATCAAGAGGTCAAGAAAACACAAAGCTTCTTTAATATTAATTCAATGAAAACGTGCCTCTCACAAATCCAAGAGGTCAACTTATATAGATAACTAAAAATCATATGCCAACTAACATAAGGAATATCTATGTTTATCTAAAGTTATTAATGAAGAGGAAATAAAATAAATCCAAAACCAAAACGTAATAGGAACACGTCCTACGCTGCATCAGGTCTCCCGGGGAAGAAAAAGATTCGCCCTCGAATCTGTAACTGCATCCTGTGCGACGTACGGTGTCAGGTGCTTGACGTTAAAAACATCTGAAAAACGGCAGTCCGGTGGAAGCTGAACACGATAAGCATTGGCATTTATCTTTTCAACTATCTTTAACGGACCAATTTTTCGAGCCTTTAGTTTGTTGTACTCCCTTGGCGCAAAACGATCACGAGTCAATACCGCCCATACGAGGTCACCAACGCTGAACTGAAGGTCTCTGCGAAAACGATCCGCCTTTTCCTTGTACTGAGCTGACGAAACCTGCAAGTTCTCATGAACCTGAGAATGGATAATTGAAAGATCAGCTACAAATTCAATGGCGTGGCCATGGTCACGCGTCGAATCTGGAGCGACGCCAAGATCAATAGGTCCGCGAGGCACCAACCCATAAACCACACGAAAAGGAAAAAACTTGGTACTTCGATTAACAGCACGATTGAAAGCAAACTCGGCTTTGCATAATACTGAATCCCAAGTCCGAATATTGTCGTTGACAAGGCAGCGAAGCAAATCGCCCAACGGCCTATTAGTAACCTCCGTCTGACCATCTGTCTGAGGGTGATAGGCGGAGCTCATATCCAGGCTTGTACGCAGCATACGCCACAAAGAACGACAAAAATGACCGAGGAAACGAGAATCTCTATCGGACACAATTGACAATGGAAGCCCATGAAGGCGATATACTTCCCGAAAGAACAAAATTGCCACTTGAACAGCATCAGTTGTCTTTTTACAAGGAATGAAGTGTGCCATCTTCGAAAAACGATCCACCACAACAAAGATAGAATCAAATCCTTTCTGCGTTCGTGGCAAGCCAAGCACAAAATCCATACTTATATCAGACCAAGGCTGTGTCGGTATAGGCAAAGGCAGGTACAACCCGCTATTAGAAGCATGGCCTTTTTTTGTCTGACACGTCGAACATCTTTCCACAAAACGTGCTACATCTCGCCGCAAAGAAGGCGACCAGATTGATGCTTTATAACAAACGTGAACTGCTGTAGAAAGGCGACCCACGAAGCATGACGAGCCGAGATTTTGTCCTGACTTCCTAAATGCTTCAACGCGTCATGATCCGTAAAGAGTATAAACTCTTGTTGAAACAAGTAATGACGCCAGTGTTTTATAGCCTGCACAATTGCATAAAATTCGACGTCGTTAGTGTTGTAACGTCCCCGAGCACCAGCAATTTTCTCACTAAAGAAAGCCACCGGACGACCCTGTTGACTCAAGACAGCACCGATTCCCAGCTTGCACGCGTCACAGTGCAATTCAAAAGGTAGTGAGAAGTCAGGAAGGGCCAGAACATGAGCAGAGGTGAGCTTCTTCTTTAATGTTTCGAAAGCTTTATTTGCTTCAGGCGTCCAAAGAAACGTAGTGCCCTTCATGCAATCTGTAAGCGGTGCGGCAATATTGCTGAATTGTTGCACAAAACGGCGATAGAATGAAGCCAAACCATGAAAGCTGCGAACGTCACTAATTATTGTGGGAGTCGGCCATGAACAGATTGCTTCAAACTTGCCAGGGTCTACCTCCAAACCGCGAGAAGACACTATGTAGCCAAGGAACAGGACCTGGTTTGTACCAAAACACACACTTTTGGCGAGCTGCAAAAATCTGCTCCCGGCGAAGTACTAGCAAGACCGCCTCCAGATGCTCTAGATGGCTTGACATGTCATGACTGAAGATTAAGATATCGTCGAAATAGACAACAACAAATTTTCCGATGAAGGGCCGAAGAGCCTGATTCATCACACGCATGAAGGTGCTAGGCGCATTAGACAAACCGAAAGGCATCACTAACCATTCAAAGAGGCCTTCACGTGTTTTAAATGCCATTTTCCACTCATCACCAGGTCGAATACGTATCTGATGATACCCGCTTTTTAAGTCCAACTTCGAGAATATAGAAGAACGCCCAATTTGGTCGAGCAGGTCATCCAAACGAGGAATGGGAAAACGATAGCGAATTGTGATCTTATTGATAGCTCGACAATCAACACACATGCGCCATGAACCATCCTTTTTGGGAATAAGCAATGCAGGTACGGCGGTGGGGCTGAGACTTTCCCGAACATGTCCCTTGCGTAAGAGGTCCTCCACTTGCCGTCTCAACTCATCGTGTTCTTGTGGACTCATACGATAGTGCGGTCGGTTAGGTAACGATGAGTTAGGAACGAGATCAATATGATGTTGTATATCCCGTAAAGGAGGAAGACCCAACGGTAGATCCGCCGGAAACACATCATCAAATGACTGTATAAGGTCTGTCAAGAGTGCAGGAGGTTCACTAGACGAGGTTGCTGCCACAGGAGCCGCAATCAAGGCCCACACGTGATCACAATCGAGGAGCTGGGCTTCAAAGTCGGAGAGCGGAAGAATGAGTAGTGACTTGGACGAGCCTGTCTTAGAGTCACTTGAAGGTGGAGTAGAGGAAACGCTCTCAGTACGTTCAGGAGACGGGAGTAAGGTGATGGTGCGACCATTCAAGACAAACGTATAAGTGTTTGCTTTACCCTTGTGCAAGATGTCTTTGTCAAATATCCACGGTCTCCCTAGAAGGAGGTGACAAGCGTCCATAGGTGCGACGTCACACTCAACCGAATCTTGATAAGACCCAATGGAGAAAGCCACTACGGCTTGTTTGGACACGCGTAGATCAGCTGAGACATTTAACCACGCAAGTTGATACGGAGATGGATGCGGCGTAGTTTTCAATCCGAGCTTTCGAACGGCTTCTTCGGAAACAACATTAGTGCAGCTTCCTGAGTCAATAATCAACTTGCAGATTTGGTTCTTAATCGTACAGGTTGATCGAAATAAATTTGATCGTAACCACGATTCAGAACTGGCTCGAGGAGTCAAACAACTGCGTCGTAAGACCAACGTTTTCGATCGTGAACCTGTGTCTCCTGCAATCACTTCACCGCCATCTTCGTCCTCAGAGCTGTACTCATCAAAACGAGGTTCACCGTCAAAGTCTTTATCTTGGACCAACAGACCACGCTTGTTCTGTTTAGGACATGCAGTCGAGCGGTGCCCTTGTTCACCATAGTTGTAACAGCGTAACGCATTAGTTCGAGGAGTCCGTATTGCAGCAATAGAGTCACTCGGAGCATCTTTATCACCTCCGCTCGTTCCTGGTAACTCGTCTGTGGCTTGAGCTGACGAGGACTGCGACTACCATGTTTGGGTCGACCGAGCTCGAGAGTTGCCAGTTGACCAGTTGCCTTTGAATTGTTGTTCCATTCCAAGAGCACGTTGATGTGCTTCAGACACTGAAGTTGGATTAAATTGTTGCAAGGCGTTTTGTAGCTCACCACGTAAGCAACCAATGAAGCGAGAAACCAGTTGCTCCTCTGTTTCGACTGACGGAATGTGAGCTGACATCTGGAAAAAAATCTGTGGCGTAGTCATCAACCGTTCGGGATCCTTGTCAAAGATTCTGAAGTTTGTTGTAAAGAGTTCTTTCGTAATTATATGGAAGAAAACTTCGCCTCATATGTTTCTTCAACTTCTCCCATGTATCAATTCGAGATTTACCCGAATTTCGACGAGATTCTTTGAGTTGACTCCACCATGCCGATGCACGGCTTTTAAAACGAGTAGCTACCAAAGATACTCGCATATCATCTGGAACCTGTTTAAAGTCCAGAATCTCTTCCACCATACTAAGCCAATCGATGAAGTCTTCTGCATTAAGCTAACCTGTGAAATCCGGAATCTCCAAGCGGAAACCAGACTCCCATCGCTGTGGTGGATTTACCCGTCCCATAGCTTGTCTGTTATCCTGCATGTTGCGTCCGCCACCTGCCTGTCGAGCATCACGATTCTGGCCCTGTGCGGGATTAGAAAATATGTTGTCCACGTTATTATCCTCATCGGAGTCCTCGTGAAAAACTTGTTGCTGCTGCCGCGGTTCTCTGTTAACTGCACGTAGTGCGTGTTGTTGCTCTAACACCGTTGTGAGGGCGTTAGTTACTGCTGCTTGAAAAGCTTCCTGAAGTCCTACTGTGAAGTTCTCCAAGGTTTGTCGAAACTCATCTTGTTGTTCTTCCATGGTAGGTTTCCGAGGCGCCATCGATAACAAAGGAAAGAGTTTTAGTTAAGAAACTAAAACTTCCTGATCTCTGATACCAACTGATGTAGTAACCAATAAGGGGGTTGTGGATTCGATTGTTTAGTCTAAGAATTCCCAAACAAATCACACGATCTTGAAGTCGTTGAGAACGTAGTTCTAGCCGAAAATCAAGAGGTCAAGAAAACACAAAGCTTCTTTAATATTAATTCAATGAAAACGTGCCTCTCACAAATCCAAGAGGTCAACTTATATAGATAACTAAAAATCATATGCCAACTAACATAAGGAATATCTATGTTTATCTAAAGTTATTAATGAAAAGGAAATAAAATAAATCCAAAACCAAAACGTAATAGGAACACGTCCTACGCTGCATCAATAGTACACATTGTTCAAATTTTAAAATGTTTACTATTTAAAATGTTTACTATTACAGGGAATAAGGTAATGCTTACCCTAACGTCAACTCAAACCTTCCATAAACTAAACCTAAAATATTAATCACTAATCCTAACATCAACCCAAACTTCCTATAAACTAAACTCAACACATTAATCACTAAACCATTAAAAAATAATATAAATCCTAACTCAAATATCAAAATATGTAAATAGTATATTATATGAAGTACTAGTAAAACATAATAGTAACGAATGAGATAGCATATAATATTTTAGATGATGAATGAGCCTTTCGCCCCTCCATGCTGAGATGGAAGGACTCATATGGGCAATGTCATGTTTGCTAGACCTACATTGCACTGTGATCCACATGGAGACATATTGTTCTGATCTAGTAAACATGGTTACGGAACCATCCGACTGGCCGGCGTTTGTCTCCGAGCTAGTCTCATTTCATCGCCTGCGAACTGGATTCTCAGGTTTTAGCATCGCCCGCATACTCAAGACCAGGAATGTGCATGCAGATTCTCTCGCAAAGGAGGCGAGATGCAGCGGTGTTCTCTTTTCCCATATAGATCAGAACCCAGCCGGACAGAGCGTCTCTTCGGAACGACTCAAGACCGACTACCACTTGATCTTAGAAGATGGGTGTCGACAAAAAAAAAAAAACTAATCTGACATGCATCGATGCTGTGAAAAGAGAATTGAAGGCGCCTCAATTGTAACACTGGATTTCAGAAGCGGAAATGATTGTATTGTAATGGCGACGAAAGGCAAAGTGGCGGAGATCGAAGAAGAGCGGTGGTAGTTGATAATCAAAGAAAAAGAAAATACTTTGATATTTCATTAACCGGATCCTAGAAATAATATAGTATATATTATAAAATAATGGAGATATTTTTTTTTAGATATTGAATTATGCTTTGTTTTGTTGCTATCCAGACCAACTTCCCTTATTTTAATATAAAGCCCATCTAACATTTTTCTCTCGTGTTTATGTTTTGCTAAATGTTACAGATTTAAATCTTAAATGCATGTTATTCAATATAGTGGTACACACATTCATGTTTTGTTTCAAAGGTTCAAATGACATAACAGATGATTCTTAAATTGTATCTGTTGTGATAAATATTCTTTATACGTTCAACTTGAGTTGATCACTATTAATCGTTTCACTGTTATGATACCAACGTAGATGAATGGAACCATTACTCAAATCGCTGTAGATACCATCATACCAATATTCAAGAGATTGTAGAATGTTGAACATGTGATGTTGATGAAGTAATCTGCAGACGAAGAAACTTTTATAACGGCTGTATTGGTTGTGGTAGTCACCGAAGAAATGGTGGTTCAAAGGCAAAAGTTCATAAAATAATACTAGATGAATTAATAAACACAAAAATTAGTAAATTATATCAATTTCAGTTGTATCAATATAATTTTGACACAATTCGATAAAATAATTAGATGATAATTTTTAAAAAACTATGGTCTTAATATAAATATAAATTAATAATTAATATATAGTTTATATAAATATAAACCACATATATTGTATAGTTTGTTTTTGGTAATTTTACCACAAATTTGATATCACTTTCTAAATTTACCTTGAAAGAATAATCATTTTCATAAATACTTTATATGTGTTGAAAAAAAATTAAACTAATTCTCCGAAATCTTTTATAAATGTTTTATAAAATATTTTATATAGTGCTTATAAACCTAACTCCATCCTCCTAAATACTAAATCCTAAACTTAAATGTTATAGTATTTTGATTGAATGTAGTTTAAAAAGTAGTATCCAAATTTTATCATTGTTTTTTATTCATAGTGAAGTTTATCTTAAACTTTTTTAAAATTTTCTAAGTATATGTATACTGATGTTATTATGTCATCTTATGCGTAAAATACGTGTAAAATGCATTTACATTTACGGTATTTATTTTCTATAAACCAAATGATCGAATAAGAATAACACAAATTTATAAAAGTAATTTTTTGGTAGCCTACTGGTTAAGGTTTAAAGGCTTCTACACCCAGGTCTGGGGTTCGAACCCCAGACTATGCAATTTCTTGCAGATTGTTTGGCTATAAATTTGTGTTATTCTTGTTCGATAGACCTTGTAATCCAATAAGCTTTTGACTTTTATAAAGTTCCAAACTCAATTATTTAAGGAAGTTTTGGTTAGTAGAATCTTTCCAAAATGAGGCTTATGCTGATTTAAGAGTATGGAACACCGTATTCTTTAATAAAAGCGAAATAATAGTTTGCTTTGTCCCCACTGCACAGCTCCGTGATTCAATTCTATAAGTTGAGTTCTTATACACTCCAGTTTCTCCATTGTTTCTGAGTAATCAGCAGGATGCCAGGATCTTGAGTATTTGATTATCGAGAGCTTGGTTTTATTTTAATTTTTGTTTTTGACCGAAAGATCTTTGCTTTATGGATCATTAAATCCCATTTTAATTAGGCAGCCCAGTCAAATCGTTAATGCCTTGCCATGTTGGAGCAAGATTAAAATTATGATGAGTCTTTTTGCGTTATAAATTACCTTAAGGCTCACCCTCTGGTTTTGATGCGTGAGTTGGCTTACATTTCGATACAACAGGTTGAGTTGAGTAGTTGTGCATTGGCTATATTAAACCTTATTAAACGACTCGAGAACCAGTTATCAAACTACTACGAGAACCATAAGCATGAATTGAGTATAATCTTTTTTTTTTTTGAAGAATGTTAAATTTATTCAAACAAAAAAAACATTTTTACAAATTAATGCAACTTGAATCGAGAGTTTTTGTTTTTAAACACCAAAAATAAAGCTCAACTCTATGCCCGAGAATCAAACCAATTTGTCATTGCTTGGAGCAGATGTTTCCCACCTTTCCCTCGCAGTGAGCTTATTCTGTTCCTGACCTGCTTGTCAACAAACTTGATAATTTGTCCTAGATCCTGATGAGGTGATCCATGTCTTCTTCCGTTTCTTTCAAGCCAAATTGTGTGAATAAGAGCTTGAAACACATATCTCAGCAGAAATTGGTTTGTAGTTGAAAGCACCTTTGTAGATACTAGTTCTAGCACTCTGCTCCACTCATATGTGTATCTCTGACCCAACAACCTCCTTGTCAGATTCCTCCATATCTCTTCAGAGTAGTGACAGCCAAAGAAGAGATGATCACGTGTTTCCACAGCCGAGTTGCAGAAGACGCACAACGCATTAGCCTGAGCGTTCCAATGGAGCAGTCTGTCTCCTGTAGCCAACCGATTGTGCGCTGCAATCCAACTAAGAACAGAGTACTTTGGAGTTGCTCCAGAGAACCAAACTCCTTTGTACCATGGGATAGTTGGTTGTTGCAACCGCGTGAGATGCCAAGTCTGGTTCGTGTGAAACTCCGGTTTGTAGATATCTCCCTTCCCTCTCCATAGGATGTCATCTTCTGCATCAGTGAGACCCTGGATTCTCAGTTTCATTATCTCCATGTCGATAGCGATCAAGTGTTCAGAACGGTGACGGCGGCTACGATAGTGATGGACTACATGTTCCACAGTTGCATGAAGACTTATACCAAGAGCGACACATCCTCCTGCTCCGGTTAGTTCAAATATTCTCCCAAGTGGAGACCAATTGTCAAACCAAAAAGAAGTAGAAACTCCACTTTGGACTGCCACCTTTGTGAAAGATCTAGCAAGTTCACGATATTTCAGTAGTTTTTTCCACATCCAAGAGCCAAGCGAACTCGTTTCCTTAATACTCCAGAAAGATCCCTTGCGAATCAAATATCTTTTAATCCACATAACCCACAACGTACTCTGAGACAGTATGCGCCATATGAGTTTAAGACAACACACACGGTTCGTTTCGTTGAGCGATCTCAAGCCTAAACCTCCCTCTTCCTTAGGCTTGCAGAGATTTTCCCATGAGATTTTTGCTTTCTTTGAGCTCATAGCTGGCCCCGACCATAAGAAAGCTGAGCAAAGCTGGTCAATCTCTTTAATGCATTGTTTCGGTAATCTATAGACTGACATCCAGAAGTTGGTGAGACTATAAATTACTGATCCAATGAGTTGTAGACGCCCCGCAAATGAGAGTTGTCTAGCAGTCCATGTTGTAATGCGCTTCTTGATTCTTTGTATCAGTGGAGAGTAGTCGGATGAGGACATACGCTTTGTGAGCAGTGGAAGCCCAAGATATCTGACTGGTAGTGTGCCCACTTCAAACGGAAACTGAGCAAGAATATCATCTCTCTCATCACAGGCCCCGGCTAAAAATAAAGTAGATTTCTCCAAGCTAATATTCAAACCAGACATAGATGCAAATTCTTTAAACACTTGTAAGATCCCTTCCACTGATCTTTTACTGCCATCCGCGAATACCAATAGATCATCAGCAAAACAGAGATGTGTAAGCTGGATATCTTGACAATACGGGTGGTAGCCAATCTTCTTCTCAACTGCCGCCTTGTTTAGTAACTTAGACAGCACTTGCATACATATGACGAAAAGATATGGAGATAGCGAACAACCTTGTCGAAGGCCACGCGCGCTGTTAAAATATCCGGCGAGCTCCCCATTTACCTGAACTGAAAATGAGGCCAACTCTATGCACTTCTTCACCCATATCACAAATTTTTCTGGCAGCTTAATGGCTGAGAGAATCGACAATAAGAAAGGCCATTGAACCGAGTCAAAGGCTTTGGAAATGTCTATTTTAACAGCGCATCTGGAGGATATGGTTGTCTTGTGATAACATTTCACCAGCTCCGAGGCTAACAAAACGTTTTCCATGAGAAGCCGATCTTTGACAAAGGCTGATTGGTTAGGAGCTATGAACTTTGGGAGGATCTTTTTTAGCCTGTTTGCCAAGATTTTGGATAGCACCTTGTACAAGACATTACAACATGAGATGGGTCTGTAATCTCCCATCCTTATGGCATCATTCTTCTTGGGAATGAGAGCAAGTATCGTGGAGTTGATACCTCTGGGGAGGAAACCTCTGGTGAAGAAAGACTGCACCGAAGCAACAAAATCGTCTTTGATTATAGGCCACGCAGCTCTGTAGAACTCGCATGTATAGCCATCAGGTCCTGGGGATTTGTTTGCCGCCATTGCAAACAAGACCCTTTGTACCTCCTCAGCTGTTACTTCTCCATCAAGCAACCTCATGTCACGTTCATCACACTGAAATCCCAAAAGTTGGCTAAGTTCCTCCTCCGTGGTGCCAACATAGTCAGCCGGTATAGTGGATAGAAACTGGGTAAAGTGATTTACTGCTTCATTTTTGATCTCTTCTTGACTCTTTGCGATTGATCCATCTTGGCGCTGGATCTCTCTGATAGAGTTTCGTACCTCTCGTACTTTAGCAGCCCTGTAGAATTGCTTGTTATTTCCATCACCAACTCCGAGCCAGTGAACTTTTGCCTTTTGACTTTGTATTTTTTCTTCTAGTGACGACAGAAAGTACCAACGATCATAAGCTTTTTTCTCCTCTTTCATATTTTCCTCACTAGGGTGCGCTAGAGTGTTCTGTTGGCTTTCACATAGGAATTTCCAGGCCAACTTAGTCTTCTTCTCAATCTCCCCTATGTGCTCCGTACTCAGCTTTCTCAGCAGAGGTTTCAGAGCTTTTAGCTTCTTCGAAATTCTAAAAAGCGCTGATGTAGAGTTAAATATGGGGTCTGTCGTTTTCCAGAACTCCTCTACCAGTGGTAGAAACTCCGGGAAGTCGACCATTGCGTTGATGAATTTGAAAGGTTTATAGACTTTCATCCTCCCCTCTTTCAGCACTATTCGACATCTCATGTGATCTGAGCAGCCACCTGCCTCAAATACACAATAAGACTGCGGAAATTGTTGCATCCATTCGTCATTCATAAGAGTACGATCCAGTTTTTTGCAGATTAGACCATTGTTGCGCTTGTTACTCCAAGTTAGCTTTGGCCCCTGATATGCCATATCCAATAGAGAGCAGTAACTCACTGTTGACTGGAATTCCCTCATACCATTAGATAGCAGAGATAAATCTTCATTACCCGAATGTTCTTCCTCCTCCAGTATCTCATTAAAATCTCCAAATACTAACCATGGCTTGTTCTTGATCAAAGGGGAGTCCCGATGAGATTTCAAGTCCTGCCATAATTCTTTTCTTTCCTCCATTGTGTTGTAAGCATAGACAAACGAACAGAATATTTCTTCAGCCATTCCTTCTAACAATATTGCACAAGTGATTACTTGGCTACTTTTAAAACATGGGGTCACTCTGACCTTCGGACTCCACACTATCCAAATCCTTCCTAGCCTATTATGTTCATAATTGGATAGGAAAGACCAGTCTCCAAATACAGACTCAGCAATTTTACTCGCTTTTGCTTCCTTTACCCTCGTTTCCAGCAGACATCCAAACTGAAACGATCCTTTTCTGATCCATTCTCGAACTACAGAGATTGAGTATAATCTTATATTATTAAGATAAATTTGCCGACTAATCTGTCAAAAGAACAGTGGTTTTCAAGTTTTCTGAATTACAGAAAAACCAGTATGCATGCAAATTAAATAATACTACTTCTGTTTTTTTATGTATTAGGATAAACACACAAAATAAGAAAAAGTTACTTTTATAAAAGCACAACAACAAAAAATAACCAAAAGTAATTAATCGTTACTATTCAGAACAAATAAGAAAAAAATTAAATTTTAATATTTTAATCAGATACGTTAATAGTTTTTCATTGGAAGTTTAAAAGTATCATATAAATTGAAACAAAAGTATTTTCTAAAACATTATATAAAAAAAAAACAGAAGGAATATTTAATTTGAAATTGTCAAGCTTTACCTCGAATAAAACCCTTCCAGAAATTTTCGAAGGCCCAAGACACGTTTAGGCCCATAACGGGGTTTGGAAATAGTTTTCAATCAGCAATAGACGCGCCTGGTTAGTAAGCTGCGTCATTGCCCCAAGCGTAAAGATGAATTTTTTTTTTTTTGTCAAAGCTCAAATATGAATTTCTAGAAACGAAAATCTCTTCACTTTATACTAGTCAAACAAAACCTATGACCTCGTATACTTTTTTCGATGTGGGACATTAACTAACAAAAACTATTTATAGTTAATTTAACTAAAACCAGGCTCAATTTAAAAAAGGTTGTTAGTAACTTATAAAGTTTACCAAAATTTAGCTCTCTCTCTCTTCTCACCGTTCTCTTTCTCCGAATCTTTCACGGGGGAAGAAGAGATGAAAAGCTTTATCTTCGATTCAGTTATATAATTGAATTGATCTCTTTTGTTTGTAAATATTTTCGATCGTGAGATCGAAAATATCTTCGCATGGCAATATCTCTGTTCGGGTAGACGATTTCTAGGTTTTCGCTTGGCGACTTTTGTAGTGTTATCAACTCAAAATCAAAGCTTTTCTTCATGGATGTGTTATGTTCTTTGATTTTGGGTTGCATTTACTAAATCTTTTCTCGAATCCTTCTGTTCTAAACTTATTTTATCCGCTGATCTTAGAGGTTTAAGTTCTCTTATTGTTAGTAAAGCTCGCCTCTTGATTCTGATTTGGAATCAGTCTTCGTCAATGTGAAGCGAAGTATCCAAGATGGTCAAGTTTCGAGATTCGGATTATCCTTTGGAGATTCGATGCAGAGCTTAGCGGAGTTGGAGCTGCCTATCGGTTAGTGTTCCGACAAGGTTCTGTTCTCGTCTTCTACCAAAGCTTTTCTGATTTGCCCTGAGATAGCACACCGAGCAAAACAAACATGCATGGCTTGATCATGGGAAGCAATAATGATATATGTTCATTGTTTGACTCATATCTTCCAAACCACGAGGCTTCTACTCATGAAATCACTTAGAAAATGTGCTCAACTCAATTACGGAGCTCCTCGAAGAAGAATCAGATCAAACAGAGTTCAGATGTTGTAGTTATGCAATTGACAAACCAGGTAATCTTCAGTTCTCGCGAATTTGGATCGTGTGGATCATCCAGCCCACGTCCAGATCCTTACCGCCATGGACCGGAACGACCATAATGAACCTGGACAGTAGCCGAAGGGTCTTCTTGGCCGGTCTTCATCAATTTCGTGTTTTGACTCATTATTAATATTCTAGTCAACGTTTCTATTTTCTATGTCTTGTTTTCCCACAATTCTCTTTATTTCTCTATGACTACAAGTAGTATAAATATGTAATCTTTCTCATGAATAAAATCAGTTTGAAGTTTGAGTTTATTTTCGATTCTTTTTTTCTCTGAGTGAGAGAGAGAGTTCTTTAGCTAATTCATTGGTGTGAACCGGCTTGTTGATTTGGTGGTCAATCAAATTCATCTCTGTGAGTTGTTTGGTGGTTAGCCAACACACTACATCTGTTCTTAGGTGGTCAGCCTTAGATAGTGGGTATATTAGGAGCCATTCCGCATCTCTTGACGATTCCTTCAATCCATTTCAGTTCCAGAAGTGTCATTTGCCTTCTCTGATCATATCCAACACCCAGCTAAAAGTGATCCTCCAATTCAGGGCTCTTCATTTGGTATCAGAGCCACTTTGGTTGGTTTGTTTCTATCTTTTCATCTTCTTATAAATACTTCTTCTTCTTTTTATCTTAAATCCGGGCCACTTTCTTACCTAGGCCATAAAAAAAAAAGAAAAAAAAAACAAAAACGAAAAAAAAAATTTTTTAAAAAATTGAGTTTTGGCTAGGTGGTGGAAGAGTAATCCTGCTGGCTGAAGAGAAATCCAGTCTTGGGGTCATTATAGCGGATTTCACAAAATTTCTCTTTTCTCTCTATCTATCTCTTACCATTGTTGCTTTGGGGTTTTGATTGCTGAATTTTGACTGCCTATCATCCTTTGAACCAGTGAAAAGAACACTCAGTGATCACCTAAAAATCGTGAGCTAAACACTTTGAGAGTCTGAGGGATTTTTTATTTGTTAACTCTTTTGATTAGTGTTTTTCAGGATGTTTGGACTTCTCAAGAAATCAAATGAGGCTTCAAAACCACAACTAGACGTTTATTATCCTTTCAAAACCGTGTTGGAAAAAAGAGCAATTGATTTTTGGAGATAAGAAACAGTTTACTTCTAATAGGTTTGATTTTGTGCAGAAATAAAGAAACCAGAAGAAGAGACAAAACATGTTAAATGATGATGAGAGGAAAGTCAGAAATGGTGATCGTCCTTTCACCAAAACCAAGAGAAGCAACTGTACGTGATATGCTTGATCAGAACGAGTTTCAGACTTATGCTAGTTTGGAGAAGATGTTGCATAAGGCAATTTTTGCTATTCAGCGACTCAAAAAGAAGGGAAACACCAACACTACCTCTACACCAAAACATCATGATCTAAAACGATGTAACTTCTCTTCTCTCTCAAATTCCAATTTGAAAACTAATGTGCTTTCTTTTGATAAAAGCAAAGCTTTGAAAACCACAAGCAAAGCTCATTCCACCAGGTGCTTCAAATGCCATAGGATCGGTCATTATGCTAACAAGTGCCAAAATCATAAACCGTTGGTGACTTTGGAGAATGACAACCCTGAAACTGAGCAAGAAAAAGAAGAATTTTCAGTCTTATTGCCAATTTTCGATGACTACACACATGAGCCAATGGCAGGTTTGAAATCTTGTGAACATAAGAACTTATTTTCTTCTCAATCTGAATCAATTCTTGATGAATCTTGTTTTCAATTAACCATTTTACAACCAGAGAATCCAAGTAGTTTTGAATTGATTTCTCAGTTTGAAAAGGATTCTGAAAACGTTTTGAACAAGGATGAATTTTCTGGTCCTTTGAATGCTCTTGATATTGGTGCATATGAAATTGGTCTTGGAAGCTTTGTGTCAATGCAGGAAGGGCCAGATGAAGAACAAAACCATGGCCGTCAAGCAAACCAAGAAAGATTTTCTTCCATTCAAAAACCGGACCAAACTCAAGGTGAGCAATGTTCTGATTATGATTCCTTTGCATATACTCCTTTTCCTTTTAATGTTCCAGATTTGGGGACAAATCGTTTTGAAGAGGGAGTGAATGATGTGTCCTGGGATAGCACACCGAGCAAAACAAATATGCATGGCTTGATCATGGGAAGCAGTAATGATATATGCTCATTTTTGACTCATATCTTCCAAACCACGAGTCTTATACGCATGAAATCACTTGTAAAATGTGCTCAACTCAATTACGGAGCTCCTCGAAGAAGAATCAGATCAAACGGAGTTCAGATGTGGGAATTATGCAATTTACAAATCAGGTGATCTTCAGTTCTCGCGAATACGGGCTGTGTGGATCATCCAGCCCACGTCCAGATCCTTACCGCCATGGACCAGAACGACCAGAATGAACCTGGACAGTAGCCGAAGGGTCTTCTTGGCTGGTCTTCATCAATTTTCGTGCTTTGACTCATCTATCTATATAAAACTCAGTTTTCTTCTCTCCCAGGTATGACACGTAGGACACCAGCTCACAAATTCGGATTCCCTGGTGTTGACACGTATGAAACGCATTGTTTCATTAATGTGCTCCTTCGATAATTACGGGCTTGACATTGGGCTTTATTGCGTGCATGCGTTTGCGGCCCATCGACCACATATGTCGACGGAAACCCTAATCAGTCGCGTTGTGAACCTTCGTGTTCTTCGTTTATCTTCCATCGGCAGAGGGACGATCCAGTTTCTGTAACGTTGCGTTGTGATTTATTTGTTTTAAAACGTCTTAATTCGTAATCCCACTACGAAACTATCTACTGCTCTGTTCGTCGGTGAGATCGTGTATAAATATCCTCCAATCTCTCCCCTGTGAATCGCAAAATTTATTTTCCATTTTGTTCTTTGTTATTAGAGAGATAAAATATTACATAATCTTCAAGCTACGGTGCTTCCGTGAACATTGAGGAGATTGGAGATGGAGGTAGTGGCATCGTCAATGGCTTTGAAGAAGTGGAGAGCAAGTCAGAGTCTGTTGTTGCGACAACGCTGAGGCTGAATCTTCAGGTATTGTTTTAACTTAACGTCTCCATGTGATTGAGCCCAAGGTAGAATTGGATAGAGTAAAAGTTGATTCATTTGTTTGTATTCCCATCTTTTATGATGATTTTGAATCATAATCATCATCGAATTCTAGGCTACGTTAATCAAAAACGGAGGGACAACAGAGAGTTACTCACATTCCAGCCGAGGATGCTGCTAAGATATTCGATGACAAAATCTCTGTAGGGAGGATGGTACATCTTCTACGTTCGCTATTATCAATGGCCACGGGTATCATTCGGGGATCATTACTAGGTAATGTTTATTAAGCACTTTTGATTATCATGAAAGACTGGAAAAATATACCTTCCCTATTGAACGCTCATGATAAGGCGACTGAGTTGTCATTTGCTAACAAGTCTCCTAAAATTGTGCGAGTTAGTTTTGATGGAAGTTTGTAGCTTTTCCAGATTTAGTTCTTATAGATGGTGAAAGTTTAGAGGATCTTTAACTTTTCTAAAGGATTTTGTTGATTTTGTTAATAGTTTTGTATTACATGTTTTGAGTCATATTTTAATTAAGACGCATTGTTGATTTGAAGTTAGCTAGACAAAAGAGTATCCTCCAATTCACCTCTTTGCATCCTCATACAATCCTGGTATACAGTGTTGAAATTGTGTGAGCTGGTTTTGGGTACTGGTTTTGGGTCTTCCCGCTTACTCGCACATAAAATTTGAAGATCATGACAAAGAATGGACAGTGTCTGCTATAGTTTCAGCTACCTGTGTCTGTAATAAAGAAATCTGTGAAGAAGACGTTTAGTTATTTTTATACACAACATTGCAAGACTTACTGCTTCTGTTTTTTACTCTGCTACTTTGGTTGTTGCTACTCATAATATCTGTTTTGGTAAAGAAAAAGAAAACTTGCAAAATTAGGAACGGGATGCCACACAAACCATGTTTCTTATTTGAACCAATCTTCTACTTCTATGAACTATCCCGGACCATTGTTGCACCGGAACCCAAGATTGACTTTCATTTGTTGAACTTGAACCTATGGCAATGCAGGTAGGCAGATGGCTCACATATTACAAGTATTTTAAAAAAGCAAAATTTTGTAACAACATATATGGTTGAAGTTGTTCTTGCGGCTTTTATACTAAAGATTCTGTTTTATTTTTGTACTTTTGTTTTTGAAATTTCTAGGTGATATATACAAAGTTTTTGAGATCAAGTCACTTTAGTAAGACATTACTTGAAATTGTATAATCATTACAGAAGTTCAAAGGTGGTTTTAGATCGGAAGTCACAGAAAGCCAAAAATGTTTCATATATTTTTTTGGGGGGCAAATGTTAAAAAAATGTTTCATATGTCTTTATTATAAACCGAACAAAACAACACTAGCAGAACAAAGATTAGTGTGACATTGTCATCTCACAGAGGGAATGTGTCTTTTATTTTATATATATAGATTTGGACGTCATAGTAATTTTACAGATGTCAACCAAGTGATCCAGTCCCATTTTGCACTCAACGACAAACATGTTGATAAGGCTTTTGTTGGAACCAAAGCTGATATGCTCTTTCATTATTGGTTTCGTGTCAGTTGAGACTTGTGAGAAACGTTACAACTTACAACCAAGTTTTTCCAAAATTAAGTGGGTAGATTGGAGTGTCAGTTTGCAAATGTCGAAAAATCTCCGAAAAGCACGTTTGTGAGTATGGGAGCTGGAGGATGTGGAGCTTGCTTTCAAAGCAAAGATGTCGCAAAACATATATTCTACTTACCTCCATTGAAATGAAATAGCTTGCTTTCACGGGTACAATACTTCCATGAAAATAATAAACATCTTCTTGGAATCTCATAAGCTGTAAGATTTTCAACATATTACAAAATTAAATAAAAAAACGTTAGACTGCCTAGGGAGAGAGGGAAGGCGTAAGAGGCAGCGCCGATTAAGATTGCTTTGGAACCCGCTTTTTTTATAATAGTCCGATCGATTTTGAGTCCAAGAATGAAGAGATGGATGATGAAACCAACGTTTGAGATTGTTTGTACATTTTATAACTTGCAATAAACATTTAGTTTCAGCAAATAATTTACATATATCAAATCAATAGTATAATATTCTAATATATAAACACAAACAAGTCAATACTCACACATATGCCTTTTTTTTGTTCAAATTCATACATATGTTATAGTCTCTCTTTTGGTGTGTTAGTCCTATTACTCTATTCTTTTTATATAACACTATTTAAAAATTGAAAAATTGTGTTACATAGATTAAAAATTGACTTTAAATAATCCTTATTTACAATAAAAGTTGAAAACTATGGAATATTAAATTTTAATATTTGAAAAACAATATTGAGATAACAAAACCTTAAATATGGAAATAAATAATAAAATTAATACAAAGAAAATAAAGTAACATATTTAAAATCAATTTGGTTTAGATCAAATTTAAGTTGCTCAACAGTTTGATATACAATACTCTAATGTTAATGTTTCTCATATTTAAGAATTACCGCCATAAGTTTTTAAAATATCAATATTGAAATGCAAATGTTTACCACTGAAAATGCATCACATGTTAAAAAAATATTTAAACAAATACTAATATCATATGCGTAAACAAATCGTATATTTAAAATCCCAAAATAAACAAAACAAAACCAAATGTTTATTATAATTAAAAATAAATTAAAATTTTCATTTAAATTTTAAATACATTTGTAAGATTTTGTTTATTTGCTTACCTGTCCACCTTATTTGCTTACCCGCCCGCAGGGCGGGCCGACCCTAGTTATTAATATTCTAGTCAATGTTTCTATTTTCTATGTCTTGTTTTCCCACAATTCTCTTTATTTCTCTTTGACTACAAGTAGTATAAATATGTAATCTTTCTCATGAATAAAATCAGTTTGAAATTTGAGTTTATTTTCGATTATTCTTTTCTCTGAGTGAGAGAGGGAGTTCTTTAGCTAGTTCATTGGTGTGAACCGGCTTGTTGATTTGGTGGTCAGCCAAATTCATCTTTGTGTATTGTTTGCTGGTTAGCCAACGCACTACATCCATTCTTAGGTGGTCAGCCTTAGATCGTGGGTATATCAGGAGCCATTCCGCATCTCTTGACGATCCCTTCAATCCATTTTAGTTCCAGAAATGTCATTTGCCTTCTCGGATCATATCCAACACCCAGCTAAAGTGATCCTCCAATTTCAAGGCTCTTCATTTTCCCTAGATGAAATCCTAACGATTGGAGAAGGAAACCTTGGTGACTGGCGGCGATTGAAGGATTGTTGAGCAAACAAGCAGCTTCAAACGAACTGAGATGGAGATCGACGGCATGAACCGGCAGAGATACGACACCACCTCTCGCAACTCGGTTCTCGACGTAATGTAACCAGGATTAAGCACGTGTCACGCTACGTGCCACCCTTACAGAGATACACTTATCTCTAATCGTCCTAGGTTCTATTTGGGCTTTTTTAGAATTTTGTAATTAGAGTTTGAATCTGCTTGTAATATCATGCCCATTGGACTTCGTTTAATAAAACGAAAAGTTGACAAAAAAAAAGAACTTATAAAGTGTACCTTTGACTAGAAGTTTGTGACTAGAGAAACAATGTTGAAACTCGTAAACCATGTTAACGAAGTAAGGTGATGATTGTTTAAATAGTTTTTAGATTTTAGTTTCTGATTTTTGACTTTTGGTTTTTAGTTTTTAGATTTTGGGTTTTAGTTTTTGATTTTGCTGTAGTTTTTAGTTTCTGGAAAACTATGAATGGTGATTTTGGTTTTTGTTTTAAAAATTAATGAAATATTTATTTATTTTAATTGTTTGATTTTGCTGTACTTTGAGTTTCTAAAAAACTTGAATGATGATTTTTAGTTTTAAATTTTACTATATTATTATTTTTTGAATACGAAATAAAATTAATTATAGTAGATTATTTACTATAAAATTAATACAAGATACAACCACTTCATGTACATTTATTTATTAAATAAAATTATTTCAACAAAATAATGCAAACTAAAAAGATAAACAAAAATTCATATATATATATATGAAAATACATAGTTAATGCAGTAAAAAGACAATATATAATTAAAAATTTAATCAAAATAAAGACTAGTCATATTTTAAAAACCTTCTATAATGCAAATATTATAAACAAAAATATCAATAGTTAGAATTTTAAATACTATTCACTTCCACACATATTAAACAATATAGAATTGATAGTTAGTTTATTATTTAAACATACTAAATAAAATTTAAATATATTTTTATAAGTTTAGTAAACTGTAGATAATTATTTAAATATATTTTGAGTTCTGAATTTATTTATTTATTTTTAATCTTTTGGTTTTTCAAAAATTTTATTAATGATTTTTGGTCGGATATTTTTAAAAAATTAACGTAGAAGTTAATTTCTTATTATTAATTAAAATTATTAAAAGAATGCATCACAAATTTTCATAAATGGTACCAATGGTAACCATATTATTCTTATTAAACCTTATTATTTTATATCAGTTATCATTTTATTTTTATTTTATATTAATACATAAATATAATAAAAAAAATTAAAAGAAAATGAAATCCACCGTAAATGAAGAAGAAACCATGAAAACTTGACTTTTGGTTTTTATGTTGAAAATACAGTTATTTGCAAAAACTAGTTTCTCTATAGTTTAGAAAATCTATTTTTTTCAAAATCATGATTGGATGCAAAATAGTTTTTGGAAAAACAAAAACCAAAAACTAATCCAAAAATTGCAAACAATCATCCTCTAAAACTGTAAAACTAATATAATACACTTTTAGTCATCTCATACTTAGTCAATAAGCATTAGATGCTACTTAGTCAATAAGCATCCTCCTGTATATTAAACTAGGTTAAGACCCGCATCTTGCAAAGAGTGAACATTATATATACATATTTTTACCTATTTTAATTTTTTACAAATTTTTATAATGATTTATAAAATAAAAATATATATCAAATAATTGAGAAACTAGTAACTATTACGTGTACATTAAATTGGTGTAAGCACATAAATAAAAATAAGACTTTTATTTACAATTATTTTCTGATAAATAAATTCAAACACTCACATTTATCTATTTTTATGATATAAATTAAATATAATAATATTAATATAGATATTTAGTATATTTTAAATATTACTATTTATTAAATCAGACTTCCTACTCATATAGTTTTGTGAACATTTGCATCTTCTTAGAACAAAATTTTTAAATCATTGATAACTAAATTTTTAATATAGGACTTTGATAGTTTTAGTAGTTTATAATCGTTTTTAAAAATTCAATACAAAATTTGAATTGAGAATATTAATTTTTCAATACTTGCTCAAAGAGAATTTTGAAATTTAAATATTTTTATATCTTAAATGGTATTATTTTAATTTTCTCGAGAGCTATATTATATTATTATGGATGTTAAGTTTGAAAATTCTGTTTTGGGTAACAAAAATGTATCACATACGGTCGATTAATTGAGTTAATAAAATAGATCAGATCTCGATTCCACATATTTGTTCTTTTCTTAATGGTTGTCAAACGTTTTACACCTTATATTATCATTTCCAAATCGTATTGTTTTGGTAATTTTCAATCTAAATTATTTCAATCTAAATTATCGCGTCCAAACTCATATCTCATTAGAGAATTCAATGATGATAAATCATAAATTCATGCGTGAAACCTTTTCCTTTGTGTTTAACAAAAAACTGGAACCCATAAGAAAGATAAGAGAAGGGTAGAGAAGATTTGTATTCATTAGGAATTAAGTAGTATAAGATATTATAGTCAAAAAAGTAGTATATATACATTTTCTTTTAAGTACTATAAGGCCGTTTAACAAAGAATATGAATACCCTTTTTTTTTCCTTTGTGCACCTACCTGAGAATATGAATAATACTCATTTTCAGTTTGGCATGCACGATGCACGCACACGCACGGCTTCAGATTTGTACTTGTAAAAGTCGTAACTGTGAAGTAAGAAGACTAATGTGGAGCCCTCCTCGATCGAAATCTCTTGCGGAGCTTCGCTTTTTCTTTCTATTTTTCATGAGAATTTGCACGTTGCCCGGATCGTCCATGCAAGCGATTGCGTCACCATTTTTGTTTACTATAATTGTAGTAGTATTTTTTTATTTGTCGGCGACTAGAATTGCTAACAATTTGGTGGTGTTTAACGAATTACCAAAAAAGAAAGAAAAATTAACATTACTTTATCTTTTCAAAAAAAAAAAAAAATTTCAAGACCTCATATTCCAAGGCATTTATTGTCTTAGCCTCTTAGGGTAGCTTCCGGGTCCAGCTAAGTTTCTTAAAGAGACGGACAGCTTATTTATTCGTATTATTGTTTAACTAACATAATTATGCGATGCGATACTTTCGAGAACGAAGATTAAACAAATTGAAAGTTCTTCCTACTTTCCACGAAACTATTCTTACGTTCTAAAGATATGTTTTCCAAACATGAAACAGGGAATTGAATTTGGACGGAATATCCCATGTAACCTAGCAATTAAGATAAGTGTTTGTAACAAAAAAAAAAGTAATTAGATATCTACAAAATAGTTTACGAAGAACCCAAACAAAAGGGAACCAGAAAAAGGAAGGTAGGTCCCATAAGAGTGAAAAAAGCGAGTAGAGTATCTTATCATGTGAAGCTGAGGAAGGTTGTTTTCGGGTATCTGTCAGAATCTTCTTGGCTCTGCTTTTCCGCCTTTTCTTGTCAACATTTATTATTTATTTTCGTTTGGTCGGCTCGATAACACAAATCTACGTACTTAGCACAGCTAACCATGACTGCACATGAAGTCAACCAGTTGTGACCTGAACACAGCTTTTGTTTTCTACTTCCGAATAATAATAATAATAATTCGATTTTCGAAAATCCAAATTCATATTCACCTTAGCAAAGCATATCTCTCTCTCTCTCTCAACGACGCTCTGCCGCTGAATGATTGATTGAGTATCTAGGACTTCACTGCAGTCAACAAATCCCATCACAGGATTTCAAACTTACTTGGTTTCGATCGCTTGTTACTTAATAATCTCTCCGAAGATTCTAAACTTGTAGAATCAAAGGAATGTGATCTTGTTTCTAGAGGTAAGTTTCCCAAAGTTTCAATTTTTTTTTTGCGTTGTTTAAAAAAGTCCAATGGGAGAAGGAGAAGAAAACGAAGCAGAATCAAATGAGAGATCTTTGGCTTTATCTCCCACTTGGTCTGTTGCTCTAGTCTTGACTGTCTTCGTCGTTGTTTCTCTGATCGTTGAGCGCTCCATTAATCGTCTTAGCACTGTGCGTACCCTCCTCCATTCATATGTCTAATCATCTTCAACCTTTTTTTGCTCAATCGCTTGTTTTTTTGTTTTGGGCATAGTGGTTGAGAAAAACAAAGAGGAAACCTTTGTTTGCTGCTTTGGAGAAGATGAAAGAAGGTTTTCTTTTGATTCACCATACACTTTTCTTCATGATTGATCATTTGTGTGTGTGTGTTTGTTTTCCTGAATATTTTGTCTCTTTTTTTGGGGGGCGGGAGCAGAGTTGATGCTGCTTGGCTTCATATCACTTCTTCTGACAGCTACATCTAGCACTATAGCCAACATATGTGTCCCATCAAGTTTCTACAACGTCAGATTCGTTCCTTGTACACGATCTGAGATTAAGGAGGAACTTGAAAACGAATCATCTGTCCAGAGGAATCTCTTGACCAAATCCTTCTTTTTCAGCATCTTTAGGAGAAGAAGGCTGGAGGAAGGCATTCACCATGCTGCTACTTGTAGAGAGGTAAACTTAAAATATGGTTATAAGCTTTAGAATCTAGAATCTGCTGGTTATTTTCTTAGGGACTATATTCAATCTGGCAGGGGCATGAGCCGTTTGTTTCATACGAAGGCCTTGAACAGTTGCATCGCTTCATTTTTATAATGGCGGTTACACATGTTACTTACAGCTGCTTGACCATGCTCCTAGCCATCGTCAAGGTTGCATCTCCTTGTTTCTTCAGCTGAAGTTCTAGCTTCTCCATAAAATAAGCAACTCAGTAGTGTTAAATCTTGGAAGAACCTCTGTTTTTATTAACATGTTTGATTGGCCTGCTTTTCTTATCCAGATTCATAGTTGGAGGATCTGGGAAGATGTAGCTCGCATGGATCGACATGATTGCTTAACTGGTGAGCACGAATGACTCAGTCTACAACTTGGAGTCGACATTTTTATAGTGATGTTAACAAGTTTCTTTAGCATTATGTTTTGTTTGCTTGCTCGTTCATGTAGTTTTGAGGCTTTGATTATTCAGTGCTCATGTCTTTGATAATTTGCTCCTTTTTTTGAGGAAGCGGTGACAAGGGAAAAAGTATTACGAAGGCAGACAACGTTTGTTCAGTATCATACATCTGCTCCTCTGGCCAAGAACAGATTGCTTATATGGGTGGTATAAGAACAACTTTGAATATGCATTTCTTTATTTCCTTTATCGTTTGTTTAGATCAAACTATTGTCTTGAGTTTTAGTTACATTTAGTGTTTGGAATAAACCAGAATGGTATGTATTCACCAAGCTAAGCTGATAGTTTTTGAAATTCACGCAGTATACATTGTCTGAATCATCGGCTCATATAGACTGTGATGTCTTCGGTTGTTATGTTTGCAGACATGTTTCTTCAGGCAATTCGGACATTCTGTTGTTCGTTCTGACTATCTTACTCTCCGGAAAGGATTCATTGTGGTGAGTGATACCCTTATGCCATATGAATCTTTGCTCTTTCCACTCTCGTTGTCAATCATGTATGAGTGACGACAACAATGTTACATCTATATAAAATTAATTAGTGCTGTTTCTCCTTTTTTTTTCTTTCTTTGATGAGCAGAATCACCACCTCACATTGAAGTACGATTTTCACAGCTACATGATTCGCTCTATGGAGGAAGAGTTCCAAAGGATCGTTGGTGTAAGGTGATCTACCTTGTCTTGTAGAAACATAGTGTGATATATCCAAACTTAACCTCTATATTTATCAAGTTCAGAGATCTCTTGTTTTTCTAAAAATTATTTCACTTTGCTACCATATGTCTATCACAAATCATATTAGTATTTATTACTCACTGAATACTTTTGCTTCGTTGATCTTCTGCAGTGGGCCGCTTTGGGGGTTCGTAGTTGCTTTCATGCTCTTCAACATTAGAGGTTCGAGTAAATCAAATTAAAAGACAAATGATCATTTTCTTTTGTTTCCTTTTACTCAAACAGTGAAAAACCTTTCATATTATAGGATTTGGTTTTAAATCTGCTTCTTGATACTGCAGGATCAAATCTCTATTTCTGGATAGCAATCATACCTGTCACTGTAAGAACTACATTTTCATTTAATTTCAGAACATGGCAGCTTTAGTAAAATTTCAACTCCATTTTTGTTTTCCAGCTTGTTCTTTTGGTTGGTACCAAGCTGCAACATGTAATAGCAACTTTGGCATTGGAGAATGCTGGTTTAACAGAATATCCTTCTGGAGTTAAGCTGAGACCTAGAGATGAGCTTTTCTGGTTCAATAAACCAGAACTGCTCTTGTCCCTTATCCACTTCATACTGTTCCAGGTTTGCAATATTTTTTCCTTAACATCCCTAGGTCCCATGGTCAGAGTCTTGATAAAACTTGCAGCTAACTGCTTTCCATTCTCCAACAGAATTCTTTTGAACTGGCTTCATTCTTCTGGTTCTGGGTATGACAAATGAACTATATAAGGAACTGATCTTTTGTAGGCCTATAGATTTTTTTTTTGAACTTACAGTACATTTGCTCTTGATATTTTCTTCAGTGGCAGTTTGGTTACAACTCTTGCTTCCTTAAGAATCATCTCCTTGTCTACTTTCGACTTACGTTAGGGTAATGAAACCATTTTTCTCTCCCCTGATAGCCTATAGACTGTTGCGCATATGAATTAAAAGTAATTGAGTTTCTCTTTGTAGGTTTGCTGGACAGTTTCTATGCAGCTACAGCACACTACCACTATATGCACTGGTCGCTCAGGTAATTGAGTAAAAGTCTATCCAAGATTTCTGACTTTTGATTGTTCCCTAATGGGTTGTTTCATCTGTTTGATTCCTAGATGGGAACGAACTATAAAGCGGCTCTGATACCTCAGAGGATAAGAGACACGATTAAAGGTTGGGGAAAAGCGACAAGAAAGAAAAGAAGACATGGTTATTACGGCGATGATTCCACTGTTAGAACAGAAACAAGCACGGTTGCATCTATTGAAGAATATGACCATCAAGTGCTTGATGTTGCTGAAACTTATCCACAACAACAACAAGGTATTGAGCTAGAGTTACAGCCAGTCCAACCTCGTAATGCTTCTGCTTGTGTACCTAATGAATCTTCAAGTAGAGTTGGAACGCCTCTTCTTCGATCATGTGTCTCCATTTCTTCAGCAACGACCCCAGAGCTAAGAACAGAATCTGTGGAGCCACTCTCGCGATCATCTTCATTGCCAGTGAGAAGAGAATGATATAGATATACTCATTAAGATAAACTGAGTCGCGGTCGTGAGGATTGATTTAGAGGAATGTAAGTTTGTAGGAGTATTTTCAGTAGAAACATGAACAAGCCTACATAATCGCCTGTACCACGTCTATTGTTGTATCCATATTCGGTAGCGGATAATGTATTTGTGAAAGATGTAAAGGGGTAGAGATTTTCGTATTATTAATCAAGGCAACAAAGAACTCGGTCAATTACAAGAATTAAAGATGTTTTGGTATCTTTCTGTTTGGTGTGCGATCGTCGAAGACGCGCTGCTCCGAGTGGCGTGCGTCGTCTTCAGACTTTTGGTGTGTGGTTGACGAGCTCCAAGTATGGATGGTCGTCTTTTAGGAGCGAGATCTCCTTTTCCGTACTCTTCCGTACGTTTCTGACTGTCCTTTCATTGGATTTGACTCTCTCTATTTATAGCAAAGTATATTTCGTCCTTTAGTGAAGTCACCATTTGTTGTCTAATGGAAAGATTTTGCTTTACTTTTAACGTTCCATCTCCAACAATAGCCCCCCCCCTTAGTTCACCAAGTATCAGGTTTTGGTGAATTCTCTGGAATCTTCTGTCTGAAAATCAGGCAAGGTTCGGTTTTGTCGGAAAATAAGACAACGCTTTTTCTTCCTCTATATAAGTGGCTTTGAAGTGTGTTGTTTCTTTTTTAGTTGGCTCCCTTTCTAGAGACAAGGTGAATTTCTCTTTCCTTATCCCTTTACTCCTTTTTTTATTTTTTATTTTTGTGTGGTCTCCTCTCCTTCTCCCTTTTCTACCGACATCTCTTCTTCTCATTCATCTCTTCTTCTTTTTTTGGCGTGGTCTCCCCTCCTTCTCCTTTTTCCACCGACATCTCTTCTTCTCATTCATCTCTTCTTCTTTTTTTTTTTTATTTTGGTGTGGTCTCCCCTCCTTCTTCTTTTTTCTACCGACACCTCCTCTCCTCCTTTCCTCTCCTCTTTTTTAAAAAAGGCTGTGCGTTGATGGAGCTTGTTGATGGTGAGGATGGAGCTCGTCCTGATGGTGATGGAGCATGTCCTGATGTGAGCTTACTGCTGGCTCAAGGTTCGTCGTCGGCGGTGGAGCTCACCGATGGTGGGGAGTGCGACGGAGCTCGTCCTGATGGAGAGCGGGTGCGGAAGAGTTCTCCAGGTTCGTCGTTGGTGGAGCTCACCGATGGTAGGGAGTGCGACGGAGCTCGTCCTGATGGAGAGCGAGTGCGGAAGAGTTCTCCGGGTTCGTCGTTGGTGGAGCTCACCGATGGTAGGGAGTGCGACGGAGCTCGTCCTGATGGAGAGCGAGTGCGGAAGAGTTCTCCGGGTTCGTCGCTGGTGGAGCTCGTTTGTGACGATCGACGGAGCGGTTTGTCTCCTCTGCGGCTGGGAATGGGACTCACCAACGATTTGGCTGAACGGGAGGTATCGAAGGTCGTAGACGGTTCTGGTTTTGATGAGCAGGTGTCGCGAAGCTCTCCGAGTGTGGAGTTTGATGGAGTTCGTCTCTCTGTGAAGGGAAAAGAGATGGAATTGAGTGATGAGCTGCGGGCGGACCTGTCTCCGTTATGTTTGCAGACGGGGAGCTTGGAGATGAATTTAGCGTTGGCGTTGGTGAATAATGAGGCTGAGCTTTCCGCGGTTGCGTGTTCTGGTACTGATAAACAAAGGTTGCAGAGGTCGATGTTAGCAGGGACTCGGTCTCCGGATCAGAGATATTTGGTGGTGTCGGATTCATTGACAGCAAGAACATTATCTCTGGTTGTGGGAACAGGATTGGTTCGTGAAGAAACGATACGGTCGTTTGATGGGTTAAGCTTGGGAGATAGGCTTGCTGCTGCGACTCGAGATGTTGAGGAGAGCGTTGCTAAGAGACAGTCTGTGCCACCGTCGTCTGGTGGAGTAGGTATGATAGATGAACTCGCTGCTGCGACTCGAGGTGTCGAGGAGAGCGTTGCTAAGAGGCCACCTGCGTCATCGTCCGATGGACTGAGTATGAGAGATAAACTTGCTGCTGCAAATCGGGATGTTATTGAGAAAAAAAAAGTTGCTGAGAGCTCGTCATCTTCTGATTCGTCGTCGTCTTCTGATTCATCTTCCAGTGAGGCAGGATCGCATTCATCTTCGTCCGGGGACGAGATTGCTGAGGATGTAACCGTTAGGGAAGAAAATCTTGCGGGAGGACAAAGTATGCCTTTGGTCAGTGCATTTGGTGCTGGAGGTTCATTGTCCGATCCAACATCTTCTTGTTCTTCTGATGATGATCCAGCCTTGGGATTTTTTGATGAAGACGAGGGTGAGGCCGAGGTTGCTGCTAGGACTGGCGTTGTGGAGCGACCTTTGGGCGCTGGAGATCTGGAAACTGCTGATGTAGGAGACGATCAAGGAACTGCCAGTGTAGATGGGCATGAGGATTCTGGTGACAGTGACGGGTATGATGATACTTTGGTTAGCGGAGAGCATGGAAGTGTTGGTGCTGACGATGGTTTAGAGTTGAAAGAAAAGAGCTTTGATTTCAGTTATCCTCCTAATGTCGACCATTTATGTGCTGCTGGCTTGATCAACGTTGATACGAGGACGGACATTGATAAGCCAAAGGCTAAGGGGCCGAGGAAAAGAGGAGGTCGCTTGCGGCGTCGGGTTTTGAACCATCCCGTGGATTCGAAATCGTCTATTCTTACGGCGGAAAAACTGGAGTGGATCACGACCCACTGCTGTGTTGGAGTCGCCGTGGAGGCGCGTATACCTGGCCCTGATGAGCGTCCATGGTCGGTCCCGGAAGGATGGATTTGTGTATACGACTTCTGGTTCACCGACTATCATTTATGGTTTCCTCTCCTAAAGTTATTGCTGGCATATTGTGATGAGCGTCGTATTGCGCTATCCCAGTTGTCTTCCGGTTCGATTCGTAACATAGTCGGTGCTCTTGTGCTTGCTGCGGAGTGTGGCGTTCATATGGATCTTTACTTCTTTGAGGAAATAGTAAAGATTACTCCGGGCGAGACGCATGGGACTTTTTATTTGTCGATGAAGACTGGTCGTCGTATTATGACGCGGGATAGAAAGAAAATTCCTTCTTGGATTCGCAGATTCTTCTATGTTAGGGTTGATTCTGCATCAGTTTCTGACATGAGTAGACCTTTTATGACTAATTGGAATCCTTATCATGGTAGTTTGCAATTTTTGCGTGTGTTGTGCGTTTTCTTTTGTTGACTGTTTTTTTTATGTGCAGATCGTCACACGGCTGGTGTTCCTTTTTCGCCAGGGTACACGGAGTGTTTGGAGTATTTTGGCCGCGTTGGTATCCAAGACTGGGAGTCGTTTGATAGGGAGAGAGTTTGGAGCTATATTCCTTTTATAAATTCGGGTTGGTGGTCATCTTTCTTCTCTCATCTTTTTTAGTGTTTATTGCTTATATATTCTTTGGCGATGCTTTTGCCGTGCAGCTTCTTGGCAAGTTCGTTCGAGGATGGATTTTAGCGAGTTTCCGGATTTGACTGCTTGCTTTACCGGAGGGTGTGCTAGCGAGGCGGGTGTGGGATCTGGTCCGAGCGCTACGGGTCTTGCTGCTGGAAATGATGTGGCTGTTGATCGTCGTCAGGACGGTCGTGGTACTTCTGGAAAGGCGATTGTTGCTGGTGGTGGTAAGAAGGTTGATGGCTTGCGAGTTTCTTCGAGCAAAGGTGGTGGTTCTAAAAAGAGACCGACGGATGGTTGTTTGTTAGAAGATGCACCACCTCCGAAATCTCGTAGGGTTGATAGGGCTGCTCCGTCGGCGGATGAGGTTTCTCCGGTTGGAGAGGAGATCCCGGATAAGACGCCAGATGACGAGGAAAAGATTCTTTTTCAGCCTTTTGAGTGTATCTTTGGTGGTAGGGCGTCAGATTGTGGAAAACTCTTTAAAAATGGTGGATGTTGTATCTTAGTAACCTGGGTTCAAACCACGATTTTAGGGTGCTTAATTGTGTCAAAGCATGGAGAGAGGAGGGGATAGAGGTTCCTGAGAGTAAGGTTAAGCGTCTTGAGGAGGAATTAGCTGCGAGGTCGAGGGCGGCGAATTTGGTTATTCCCGTTGAGATTGATGAAAAAGATTTAGCCTTGATTCCTTCTTTTGACTTCAGTGTGGCTCTTGATCCTGTTTCCCCATCTCTCACCGAGGGGCTTGAGGAGGCAGTTCTAGCGAGGGAGAAGGAAGAGTCTCGCCGTCGTGACGTGGATCGTCGTCGTTCGTCAGAGAGTGGAGGTGGGACGATTGTGGTTGCTAGGCGTGATGGCGTTGCAGCTCCTCGCTCGTTGGAGCGCAGCGGTGGGGCTAGTGTGGTTGCTAGGCGTGATGGTGTCGGCATGTCACGTTCATCGGAGCGCGGTAGTGGAGCGAGTAAAGTTGCTCGTCGTGATGATGTTGGTACGTCACGTTCGTCGGAGCGTGGTAGTGGAGCGAGTAAAGTTGCTCGTCGTGATGATGTTGGTACGTCACGTTCGTCGGAGCGGAGTGGAGTGCAGTCGTCGTGATGATGTTGGTACGCCGCTGCCGGAGCGTGGTAGTGGAGTGAATGCAGTTGCTCGTCGTGATGACGTTGCTCCTTCGCGTTCGTAGTTTGATTTTTACTTATCCTTAGGACCCTGCGTGGTTTGTCGCTATCCTGTCTTGTCGTTGTTGGTCTTGTTTTTTTATTGTCTTTGAGACTTGTCGTTGTTATGTCGTTCTTCTTTGTTGGCTGTTATGATGGACCATGTTTGATTTTCTGCGGATTGTATGAGACGTCTCTCTTTTTTTTTTTGGAATGTGATCTGATGTTGCCTCTTCTTTTATTTTGTGATTTTAAGTGTGAGCGCGGGGCTGCAGCACTTGATCATGTATTATTTTTGAAATTTTAAGTGTGAGCGCGGAGCTGCAGCACTTTGAGAACTGATCCCGTATAATTTCTGAAATTTTAAGTGTGAGCGCGGAGCTGCAGCACTTTGAGAACTGATCTCGTATGTCTTTCTTGAGGTTTTAAGTGTGAGCGCGGAGCTGCAGCACTTTGAGAACTGATCTCGTAAAATTTTGAAACTTTTAGTGTGAGCGCGGAGCTGCAGCACTTTGAGAACTGATCCCGTATAATTTTGAAATTTTAAGTGTGAGCGCGGAGCTGCAGCACTTTGAGAACTGATCCCATATAATTTTGAAATTTTAAGTGTGAGCTCGGAGCTGCAGTACTTAGAAAATATTTTTTTTTTATAGAACTAGCTGAGCCTCGTGAGAGGTTGCCTACGTACCCCACAGGCGGGGATCAAGCCGACCGTAGTTCACCTTTACAATGAAAAGAAAAGTGCTTTAAGTTAAAAAGGGCAGATTCTCCTGGAGTCTTATTTTTGATATAGCAGGAGTACTCCGGTTTTCTTGCTTGCTACGTCTTCCCTAGTAGTAGAAACGTTTGAGGTTTATTGAGTTCCATGATCTTGGGACCTGCTCTCCGTTCATTTCGGTCAGTTCGTAGACACCTGGTTTGACGATTTTTGAGATTAGATATGGTCCCTCCCATGTTGCGCCGAGCTTGCCTGCCTTCTATTCGCGAGTGTTTTCGAAAACTTTACGAAGGACGAGATCACCTTCTTGAAAAAATCTTCCTCTGACTCTTCTGTTGTAATACTGGCCGGCCAGATTTTGGTACGAAGGAGAGCTTGGTCTCTTTTTTCTTCTACTTGGTCTAGGTGGTCGAATATCATTGAGTTGTTGAGTTCCTCGTCTTTTGTGAGTGTGAGTTGGCGAAGGCTTGAGATGCTGACTTCGGCGGGGGACATTGCTTCCATTCCGTGGGATAGAGAGAAAGGTGTCATGCCTGTTGATCGTCGTGGTGTTGTGCGGTGTGACCAGAGGACGCCATCTAGTTCGTCGGCCCAGATTCCTTTTTTTTCTTCCAAACGCTTTTTGATTCCGTCGAGGATCGTCTTGTTTGTGGCCTCAGCTTGTCCGTTTCCTTGAGGGTATCTTGGTGAGGACTTGCTTAACCTGATTTTCCATAACGCGCAGAAATTTTCGAAGGTTGCAGAAATAAATTGTGACCCGTTGTCGGTGACGATTTCGTAGGGTAAACCGTGACGGCAAATGATATTTTTCCAAACAAATTTCTGGACGTCGGAGGCGCGTATGGTTGCGTATGACTCGGCTTCGACCCACTTGGTGAAGTAGTCAGTCATGATGAGGAGGTAGCGTTTTTGTTTTGATGGTGGCATAGGGCCAACGATATCCATTGCCAACCTCATGAAAGGATATGGTGATGTAGTAGTGGTGAGATATTCTGTTGGAAGGTGAATCATAGGGGCGTGGCGCTGGCATTTTTCACACTTAGCTACAAATTTTTCGCAGTCTGCGATCATTGTTGGCCAGAAGTGTCCGTGTCGTTTGATTTTTACAGCTAGTGCTCGTCCTCCTGAATGATTACCACCCGCACCTTCGTGTGTTTCCTCGAGAACCCATTTGACTTCTTGACCGTGTATGCATCGTAATAATGCCTTGGTCGAGCTCCATCTGAAGAGTTTACCGTCGTATAAAACGTAGTGCGCACATCGTGCTTTCAACCGTCGAGCTTCCCAACGGTTGGTTGGCGTTATTCCTTCAGAGATGTAGAGTTTAATCTCGTCACGCCAATCAACTAGATTTGGGATGTCGTTCTCAGGTACAGGTTCTTCAGTGTTGTCCATCTCTTCGTCGGCGAGATCATCTATGACGTTGATTCCTATTGCTAGCTCGATGCTTGGTTTGTCGATGCTTTCAACTGGGATCATTCTTTTGAGCGTTGGGTCAGATGTTGATGCTAGAGCAGCGAGAGCGTCGGCGGAGGAGTTATCGCTTCAGGGTATCTTGGTGAGGGTAAAATTGGAGAAATCCTGAGAAAGTTTCTGGACTACTTGTAGGTAAGCGTTCATCCGGTCATTCCTTGTTTCGTATTCCCCGCTGTATTGATTGGTGACAAGCTGAGAGTCGCAGAAAGTTTCTATCTTGTTTGCTCCAACTGCTTTTGCCAGACGGAGACCGGCTATGAGGGCTTCGTACTCTGCTTCATTGTTGGAGGCCGGAAATGAGAGACGAAAAGATTGTTCAATAATTTCGCTGGTGGGGATATTAGTCGATGCCAATTCCCCGAGCCGTTTGTGATGATGAGCCATCGACATGAGGCACCAATTTTGGCGCTAAGATTGTCGCTGTCTTGAGACGGGTAGTTCAGTCAGAAAATCTGCCAACACTTGAGATTTTGCGCCGTCCGCTTTTGAATTCGACGTCAGATTCGCCAGCTCGATTGCCCATTTAACCATTCTTCCTGATTGACTCGGCTGTGTAGTATCAAACGGAGTGGATGGTTGGTTAGCACGTAAATGGTGTGAGACTGAAATACGGCCTAAGTTTGCGTGTTGCACCACCACGGCGTAAGCAAGTTTCTCGAGAGGTGAGTACCGTGTTTCAGCGTCATCGAGAATTTTACTGGTGTAAAAGATAGGACGTTGCTCCCCACGGTCTTCACGAACTAGGACACTGCTTCCTGCGGAGGCGGACACGGATATGTACAAGTATAAGGATTCTCCGTCTTCTGGTTTTGCCAAAATGGGGGGCGTGGATAAATACTCCTTCAGCTGTTGGAATGCCTCCTCGCACCGTGCATCCCACTCGATGCGCTTGTTGTTTCGCAGAAGTTGGTAGAATGGAAGACATTTGTCCGTTGATCGCGAGATGAATCGATTGAGCGCGGCGATGCGTCCAGTTAATCTTTGGACTTCTCTTGTGTTTTTTGGTGATGGGAGCTCTGCAATGGCTGTGATTTTTCGTGGGTTTGCTTCGATCCCCCTCTTGGTAACAATGTATCCAAGAAACTCTCCGGAGGTGACGGCGAAAGTGCACTTGGCCGGATTGAGCTTCATTCCATATTTGTTGAGGCTGTCGAAGCAGGTAGTTAGATGCTTTATGTGATCATCAGCGACAAGGGATTTGACGAGCATGTCATCGATGTAGACCTCCATCGTATCGCCGAGTTGTTCGGCAAACATTCGGTTGACTAAACGTTGATAGGTGGCACCAGCGTTCTTGAGTCCGAAGGGCATGACCTTGTAACAGTATGTTCCTCGGTCGGTGATGAAAGCAGTTTTTTCTCTATCGTCGGGATGCATCATTATTTGATTGTATCCAGAAAAGGCATCCATGAACGAAAGGAGCTCGTTCCCTGCAGTAGCTTCGACTATTCGATCGATGTGGGGGAGCGGGAAGCTGTCTTTGGGACATGCTTTGTTGAGGTCGGTAAAGTCGACGCAGACGCGCCACTTTCCGTTCTTTTTCTTTACAACGACGGGGTTAGCGAGCCAATCTGGGTACCTGACCTCTGTGATGGATCCTGCATTTGTCAGACGCTCTACCTCGTCGTTCACAGCTTTGGCGCGTTCAGGGCCAAGTTTTCGCCTTTTTTGCCTGACTGGTTTGAAGATTGGGTCTACGTTTAACTCGTGGCAAGTGACAGACGGGTCAATCCCCGGCATGTCCTCGTTCGTCCAGGCGAAGGTCGAGGCATTGGATTGAAGGAAGCTGATAAGTTGGTCCTTGAGGTCTTCTTTAAGATCGGCCCCGATTCCGACGCACCTTTCAGGATCGCTTTTGTCGATGTTGACTTGTGTGACAAGTTCTCGTGCTTGGTCGTCTCCGGAGAGCTGCTCGTCCCCCTGTTTAACTATCAGGCATGTTCTTGATGATTTCCTTAGTTTGTGCTCTGTGACGAAACATGTTCGTGAGAGCCGTTGGTTCCCTCTAAGGGTGTAGGTCCCAGATGGTGTAGGAAGCTTGACGCATTGATGATATGTAGAGGGAATCGCTTTCATTGAATGTATCCAGGGTGTACCGAGTATTGCATTGTAGATGGCGGGACTTTCGATGACCATGAATTTGATGATTTTGGTGATCCCACCTACGTAAACGGGAAGCTTGACGGTTCCGATCGTCATTGTTGTATCGCCGGCGAAGCTTGTGAGTGGCCTTTTGCAAGGTTTGAGTTCGTAGTCTTTGATGTCCATTCGCTGAAGTGTTTTTGCAAAGATCAAATCAACCGAGCTGCCTGTGTCGACCAATACGCGGGTTACCTCGCAATCACCAATCCTGAGTTCAATGACGAGAGGATCGTTATGTGGCTTGTCCAGTCCTTTGGTGTCGTTTTCTGTGAAGTTGATTTCGTAGCTTTCTTGCGTTTCGTCTACAAAGCTGGTGCTCGCCCATTTTGCGATGCGACTGTTCTGCGCTCGTATTCTTTTATTGACCGAACCGAATCTCTGCAGGTTTGAAGACCTCCCATGATTACGTTGATTACACGACGAGGTGGGGGTGTTCGCTCGCGTCTTTGCTCGTTGTTCCGGCCGCCGCGTGGCCGTTTAGGAGTTTCTGTATCTGCATTTGTTTGCTCGTTAGGTCGTTTTTGTCCTTGCTGACGGTCGCGTTCTTCCTTGACTTTTTGGAAGCGTTCCCCTTCATTCTGCGGTGTTTTTTCGTTTTGTTGGTGTTGGGACGAAACCAGGTCGCGGTTGTATTTGTTTAACAAAAACTCTTGTAGATGGCGGCATTCTTCTGTGTTGTGAGTCTTGGACTTGTGGTGGTTGCAGTACATTTCTGATCCAGGATTATCTCGAGCTTGCTTGCCGGTGGAGCGGTTGTGGTGTTGGTCCCTGATGTGGTAAGCTGTAGTTCGTTTATTTTTATTTTCCTTGTAGGACTTGTCATAATGCTGTCGGGGTTCGTAGTAGTCGTCGGGCTCTTTTTCCTTTGAGGATGACTTTTTGGATGTGGCGTATTTTTTAGCGAAAGCAGCCTTTTCTTCCTCGATTTCGATGAAGGTTATTGCTCGATGAAGCGCATCCTCCAAAGAGTGTGGTTTATTCTTATGCAGTTCCTCTCGAAACGGTGACTCGTGCCAAAGACCATTCCGAAGTGCCAAGACCGCTGCGTCGTCGAGTACTGTAATGCGGGCGACAATGGCTCTGAATTTGTCGATGAAGAGCGAAGCGTCTGGGTTCCTGAGCCAGTGTCCATAAGTCGGCGTTGGACGCGCTTTGTTGGATATACAAGGAATAATGCTTGAGGAATGCTGTTGAAAGTTGAGTGAAGCTTTTTATAGAATCGGTTTCCAGGCGGGAGAACCAACCGAGAGCGAGTCCACTCAGACTTTCGACGAAAAGTTGACAGAAACCGGCGTCGCGTTCTTCTGGTGAGAAGTTCGCTCTCCCCATTGCTATACTGAAGGCAGTAAGGTGTTCTCGCGGATCCGTTGTTCCGTTGTAAGTGGGGAGCTTTATTTTCCCTGGGTGCCGAAATGGAATTTTGAGGAGGTGAGACGAGAATGGCGTGTTCTGAGTTTCACGGAGCACTCGATCGATCTCTGGCGCTGCACTAATTGCTTGGTGGACTTTGGAGTTCATGCATTGTAGTTGAACTCTCATTTCTTCGATTTCCTCGTCACGATGTTGTGCTTCTCTGTTGACAACTTGCAGATGACTGATGTTTTGAGCGTGTTGGGCGTCTAGACGGGCCGGGTGCTGCTGTCGAGAATTGCTGGCTGACGGGAGTAGGTTCTCGTGTTGAGCTGAACGCTGTTGTCCGAGGTTGTTGATTGTTGTGTTTTCTTCCTGAATCGGGAGCTGCTGTCCTGGTCCAATCGTTGGGGTTGGTGAACTATTGAAGAGGACTCGTTGAAGTCTAGGCGTGGTATTGATTTGTTGTGACCTATATGTGCCGATATCGGTGGAACTGAGTTCGTTGATGCGGTTGTTGCGAACGATCTGGGAGTGCGCAAGGTCGTCTAGACGGGAGGTGGTTCCTCGAGCGAGCTCGTCGATCCTCCCGAGGAGGGTTTGAAAGATCAGGGAGATGTCCGGCTGATTGGAGTGCGTCGAGCCTGTGTTGTGCGGTTGCGCTAGACTTGACATCGCCACAGGTGTCGCTCCGTAGATTGTCTGCCTAGGGGTTGTGGTTTCCATATTAGCAGGATTGACCGAAGGCATCGTCATCGGCGGTTGACATGTGGGCGTTACCATTGCAGGTTGGTTTGAGGGTGTCACCATAAACGTCGCGCTGCTTGCTGGATGGTCCGAGGGCGTCATCGTGGGAGGTTGACTTGAGGGTGTTGCCATGAACGTTGCGCTGCTCGCTGGATGGCCCGAGGACGTCATCATGGGAGGTTGACTTGAGGGTGTTGCCATGAACGTCGCGCTGCTTGCTTGATGCACGCTCGTCACTCCCGGGTTGGTGGTGATTGCAGAAGTCGGGGCGTCTTGCGCTGCGGATTCTGTGATCGCCGAGTTTTCTTGAGGTGAAGAAGAATCTCCGGCCCCACTGTGGGCGCCAATTGTTGTATCCATATTCGGTAGCGGATAATGTATTTGTGAAAGATGTAAAGGGGTAGAGATTTTCGTATTATTAATCAAGGCAACAAAGAACTCGGTCAATTACAAGAATTAAAGATGTTTTGGTATCTTTCTGTTTGGTGTGCGATCGTCGAAGACGCGCTGCTCCGAGTGGCGTGCGTCGTCTTCAGACTTTTGGTGTGTGGTTGACGAGCTCCAAGTATGGATGGTCGTCTTTTAGGAGCGAGATCTCCTTTTCCGTACTCTTCCGTACGTTTCTGACTGTCCTTTCATTGGATTTGACTCTCTCTATTTATAGCAAAGTATATTTCGTCCTTTAGTAAAGTCACCATTTGTTGTCTAATGGGCCGAGCCTGATTTTGGGCTTAGCTTTTAGTGGGCCTGTGCTAAGCCCATCTCCAACATCTATCAACATTAGTATCAACATTAGGAGGTCAAAATGAACCCGGACATGATTAATTTATGGAGCTACAACTTGGAAAAGCCTTCAAGGGAAGACACACTAATTAAGGTTTCTAAACCGGATTAAAAGGAATCCTAGCTAATTAGATAGCCATGAGTAATCAGATGATTTTTTTAAAAAGCATTCTAAATATGAGAGTTGAACTGAAAATCAGTAAAATATACGAAATATTCGAAACATAATTTACATACTCAAATTATAAGTTATATACATATCTTAAATAACCAAAACTATTTGCAAATATAATTATAAATTTGAATATATTAGTTATGTGTAACCAAAATATACAAATGTTTAAGCTATTTTTGTTAAAATGAAACTCCTTTTTCTTTTGCAAAATAAACAATTGTCTAAAAAACAAATGTAAATTATTTAACTAATATTTAGTTTGTTAGGACTTAGACTTAGGGATATATTGAAATAGTTAATCAATACTATTAAAAGGAAGAAGTTCTAAAATAGTCCAACCTATTATATATATCAAATATTATAACTAACCCCTATTATAACTAATCCCTATTATTACAACCAAAAATTATCCTCTAACAATTAAATAAAACCTATTTTTGTTTCAAGCTCTATTACATCATCTTTTTTTTTGTTACGTTGGATCTACCCCTATTACATGTTATAATCAAAATCATCAACCTCTACCACGTTATATATGTTTGGTCTAAACCATTGAATATACTACTTTCACACCCCCTTTAATACAAACACTATATATTAAACGTTGCGGATGAATAAAATATGGAATGATCTTCTTCTTCTTTTTTTTTTTGCTTAAGAAACATGGATCTTATAAAAAACATTTTATATAAGTTCATTATATACATGGAATCGTTTCTCAATTTTTGGTTGACCATTACTTAGAATCATTTTATAACATGTTACATACGAATCCCGCAAACAAAACTATACTATGTTATATATGTACATATGTTTGGTCTAAGCCATTGTTTAAACCACCACAACCAAGATGATTTACTCAATGGCAAAGCTGATTAATGTATATATATTTTAGTTTTGATTATTGTTCAGTTTGGACCATATTTATTTTAATGGACTAACGATTTTTGAATTTAATTTTTATAGTTAGTTACCAATTGGAATTTTCCCAATCATATTAAAATTTTAACTAAATTTTTATATATTTTATAGAATTTTAAACAATTTGTTATAGTAAAAACCAGAACTGATATATAATATATGTCTTAATCTCTTTTTCAAAATATACTATTAACTATTTTAATATAGTTACATATATATACATTTTAAGAATACAAATTTACAAAAAATAAAATAACTAAAATTAGTAGTTATAAAATTGTCAAATCAATTTTCTTTATCACTTACTCGGATACACAACTGAAACTATTTTAATTTACTTATAAGATATGATTTTTACACTGTAACAATGTATCTACGAACATACATACAAAATTTCAAATAAATTAACTGATAAATTATATCATTTAAAATAGAAAAAAATTCTTTACATTTGTATATATAATACAATTTTATAATATAATAATGTATTAAAATATTAAATACTATTTCATATTAAATTTTATTTTATAACCAAAAATAAACCCGCGCTTTCTGACCAAATACAAAAAGTTTGGTTGTATTTCGGTTTTCAATTAAATTATACGAGCCGACTTGAACCAAAGAATAGCATATCCAAACCATTTCAAAACCAATTCGATTACTGGAAAAAATCATAAACCTTCGTACCCGAGCTATCAATAAAAATTCGATAGAACCAAACCAAACCGGTCCGAATATCTTCTCGTTGGTCGGAGCCTCGGAGGGTTTTATGCAGAAAGAAAACACCATTATTTATTTAATTATTTTCCCCGTTGTTTCCTTCTTCTGCTCGGACACATTAATTTTTGGTTTTGTACCATCCACGGCGGCGTGGAAACCCTAAACCCCAGATCAAGCTTCCATCCATCTCCAATGGATTCCGAAGCTAAGCCGGACGCTCCAGCTTTCGTGTACGACGCTCTTCCTCCACTCACCCTCTCAGATACGAATCAGTCTCCAGCAGCGCACGACGAATCTCACAACTATTCTGTTTTCCGCAACGAGATCTCCGATCTAACCGAAAACACAACTACCGTGGAATCAGAAACGGTGGATTTCTTCTCACTCGACGTCGACGCCGGGGAGAATGAGAACGGCGACGAATTTGTCACGCCGGTTGCGGCGGCCTCGAAGAAGAGCAGGAAGAGGAAGAAAGACAAAGAAGCTGAAGAGCCCAGATTAGAGACTAACTGGTTTACCGAGAACAGCTGTTCCAAGATCCCAATGCTTCAACTGCATAAAGGTAATTAGGTTGAAAAAAAAATCCTTTCAAAAGTTTTAAGTTTGTTTTTTTTTGTTGAAGCTTTGTTTCTCTTTTTGGTGTTGTTGCAGAGATAGTTGATTTCTGCGAGTTTCTCTTACCAACTCTAGAAGAGAAAGCACAGCGTGATGCAGCAATGGATAGTGTTAGAAGTGTTATTCAATATATCTGGCCTTATTGCAAGGTACCAAATAAGTCCTAAGAAAAAGCTTTAAGCTTTGTAGAGTTTAATTCAAAAGTGTAGTCTCTCTGTTGCAGGTAGAAGTTTTTGGTTCATACAAGACGGGGCTTTATCTTCCAACAAGTGATATCGATGTAAGTTGTTCATTTTTTCCCATCCTTTTGTTAGGCTGATAACATATATTTGGTAAGATGCTGTTGAGTATTGTATGTTGAAGCGATGTCTAAATCTTTTTGTACTCTTGGGTTGTATATAAAGGTGGTCATTCTTGAGTCAGCTATCACAAATCCTCAACTAGGTCTGAAAGCACTCTCCAGAGCATTAACGCAAAGGGGGATTGCAAAGAATATTCAGGTATCCTTTGACTTTCTCTTATAACATGTCAGTGTCTCAGAGAGAAGCATCGTGTCTCATAGTTAGATCTCTGATTTGTGCAGGTGATTGCTAAGGCTCGTGTACCAATTATCAAGTTTGTCGAGAAGAAAAGCAATATTTCATTTGACCTAAGGTTATTATTTTACCTACTAGCTTCCCTTTTCAAAACCGTATGCGTTGAATCTTTAGAACGCTTGGTAGGTTATGTTTGATAAGAAAGCTTCTGCAGTTGCAGCATATGACTTTGTCAATGAGTTATGTGAAGTTACTATGAGTTATTTAAGTTTGGCATTGGGTTTGCAGTTTTGATATGGAGAATGGACCAAAGGCAGCTGAGTTTATACAGGTTTGTGATATAATAAACCCGATTATTTTGTGATTTCAGCTGAACAATACTTTTTCACCAGCTTATCGTATGTCAATCCTCACTGTAAATCTCTGACTTATATTCAGGATGCTGTATTAAAGTTGCCTCCTCTACGACCGCTGTGTCTAATTCTGAAAGTATTTCTACAGCAGAGAGAACTCAATGAGGTCTGGAAATAGTTTGCTTTTTTCTTTACTATATATCATCCTTCTTCACTGTCCCAGACATTCAATAATTGTCTTCGATGTTTGGCAGGTGTACAGTGGTGGAATTGGTTCCTATGCACTTCTAGCAATGCTCATCGCTTTTCTCAAGGTAACAGTGGTGACTTGAATTTCACATTACCGAATCTTTCACTTTCCTGACAAAAGAGAAAAAAAAATCTCGAAACTGGACGTACTTTGTACCTTTGTTTATTTTATGAAACAGTACCTCAAAGATGGTCGAAGCCCACCAGAGCATAACTTGGGAGTTCTCTTGGTATGGTCTTGTCATTATTGCGACTCGAAGCTTCTGATTGTATTGGCTATAAGATCTTTCATTCTTCTTTTTTTCCTTATTGTAGGTTAAATTCTTTGACTTTTATGGGAGAAAGTTAAACACCGCGGATGTGGGTGTATCTTGCAAGAAGGGAGGTTCTTTCTTTTCAAAGTCCAACAAAGGGTAACTCACTAAACCGACATTTGGACTTGATTCTCATCTTTATTGGCTAATCTAAACTCCCTGAAACATCTACCTCTGCCTTTTGAGTCTTTTAGAGAGTTTACCTTTGCCTTCTTCGTTTTTGTGTCTCCAGTTTCCTGAACCCAGCCCGGCCAGGGCTCATCTCTATCGAGGATCCACAGGTCAGCTTTCGAGCTTTGGTTTTGTATAAACGCAAGCGTTACTTTAACAGACAAAATATTAACTTGCTTTTTTTTTTTTTCTTTGGATAACTAGGCACCAGAGAATGACATTGGCAAGAGCTCATTCAACTACTTTCAGGTTCTGTCACACATCTCTAATCTATTAGATAAAGTATATACATCTAACAAGGTGGGCATATGCTTATTAGTGACGAGTTCTTTCTTACAGATTCGATCAGCGTTTGCAATGGCCTTGTCTACTTTAACAAACACGAAAGCTATTCTAGCTTTAGGACCGAACCGAAGCATTCTCGGCACAATAATCAGACCAGACCGGATCCTGTTAGAGCGCAAAGGTGGGAAAAACGGGGATGTCACTTTTAACAGCTTGCTTCCCGGAGCAGGAGAGCCATTGCCAATGTCGGCTAACGGCAAAAGCAATGGCGGGCTTTTCTGCAATTGGCAACTCGAGGAAGAGGAGGAAGGCTCGTTCCCTAGGGGGGATGCTGCGAATGGAGACAGTACTCCTGTACTAGTTGACACTCCTGGTAAGGTAACTACGAAAGAGTCTTCTCGGAAGAAGAAGAGTAAGAGCAAGAGCAAAAAGAAGAAGATGGTGGATGATGATGATGAAGAAGAAGAACCGAGTTCGAAGAAGAGACGGAAAAATAAGTTTTGAAGCATGAAACGACAGCGTCTGACTCCGGCCATGCTGAAATCAGCTGGAGGTTAGTAACCAGAGGAGGCCTCAGTCTCGGTGTAAATTATAATTTGGTAAAAACAGATATAATGCTGTTGTAACAAATTACAAATTTACCATCAGTTTTGAGTAGTTTCTAAAATTTATGTCATGTTATAGAACATTGTTAAATTTAAATTAAGATATTGTTCCGTTTAGGTTTTCAGTTGGTGGACAGTTTGGAGTAAGTTCTAAATATACATATAATGTTATTGAACAATGAAGGTGCTCGTTCTCAACAATGAAGGAGCACTAGCGAACTACCTCTCATCCAAGCTACACTTTAACGTTCTATATCGACTCTGTGAGCTTAAATCTCTTGGATCTTGAAAAAGTTTACATGTGTTTCAGCATTACTAGGAACACTCTCTATACTCTTCACAGTTTAGACACCTCACTCTCCGTCAACGCTTAGTTACTCTGCTTCCACCAACGTTGGAGTTCAACTCTACAGAGCCTTATACAAACGTCTTTCAACATTCTGCCTCCTTATCAGCTCAAGAACGATCTGTGATGTCCTATCAGACATCTCGAACTCCTCCAGAGTTAAAATCCCCAATCGCTACCTACCCTGAGTACCCCCTTCAACTTCACCAATATTCAAGCTTCTCTTATTTCTAGTGGCACACATTTGTTTGTTGTATAACGACGGTCACGTTGTTGCTACTGGGCCTTCTTTTACGACAATATTCATAAATGGGCTTTTATCAATCACAGCCCAATCCGCATTGCTTTTAGGATTCTAAACGTTTTCATTACGCCTTCGATCTAGGGTTGGGTCGAGATAACTCACCGGCGATTTCTCGAGATGGGAAGAGACCGCGACGATTCTCCGCCAGAGAACGCGAAAGCCGACGTCGATGATAAAGACTACAGAAGACAATCATCCCGGGAGAAATCGAGCCGTATCGAAAAGAAGTCCGTCGAAGAAGAAGAAGAAGATGTGAGTCGACGTGAATCGAGGAGGAAATCAAAAGACGGCAGAGACTTCGATTCTGGTTCGGGACTGGAGAGTGGTAGCGAGTCCGAATCAGAGAAGGAAGAGAGACGTAAAAGTAGAAGGTCGAGAGGGAAGAGGAAATCAGATCGGAGATCTCGTAGTAGACGAAGCAGGAGACGCCACGATGATTCCAGTAGTAGCTCCGAATCGGAATCTGAATCTGAGTCGGAGTATTCGGATTCCGAGGAGAGTGAGAGTGAGAGTGAGGATGAGCGGAGGAGAAGGAAGAGGAAGAGAAGGGAGAGGGAGGAGAGAGATAGGAAGAGAAGGAGGAGAGAGAAAGAGAAGAAAAAGAGAAGGAAGGAGAAAGGAGTTGATGGAGATAGCAAGAAGAAGAAGAAGCGGAAGAAGGAGAAGAAGTCTGAGAAAGCCAAGAAAGGAGCTGTCACTGAATCTTGGGGGAAGTATGGAGTCATCAGAGAGACTGATATGTGGTAAAGTTTCTCTCTTTATCCTTGGAAATTCTTGAACTATTACATGATGATTAACATAGATGCATAGATTAGTTCGGAAACTGATTTTCAAGAATGTGATTTTAGTTCTACACATGTTAGAGTCTTATGTTAAGACTAGTAAACTTGTGTTTGCTGTTTTTAAAATACAATTAGTTAGTGAAGTTGCTGATTACTCATATATGTAAAGACACTGTCCTTTTGGGCTTTAACATGGTGCTACATAGATAGATACTCGTGGATGTGAATGCTGAGTCTTTTATGAATTTGAAATACAATTAGCTATTGATGTTGTTGACTACTCATATATGTAGGAATAAACGACCAGAGTTCACAGCATGGCTGCTTGAAGTAAAAGAGGTAGCTCTATCTACTCTATAACCTTATATTTTGCTTTGGACTTCAAAGCAAATAATTTAAATTTAGCTCTATTTTTGTGGATTGATTTTGGTTGTCGGCTTGGTCCAATAGGTCAACTTGGAAAGCTTGCCACCATGGGAAGAGAAGAAAATGTTTAAAGAGTATGTATCTCCTTATTTTACGTTCGTATGAAGTTCTTCTTTTGGTTTCTGATATAACGTTTTGCAATTGATTGATTCTTTCACAGTTTCATGGAAGATCACAATACTGGTACATTTACCTCCAAGAAGTAAGCTTCTTTTGGTTGTGGATTGATAAATGTTGTTGAGTAGTTGTTCATTTCGTATCTATTTGAAATTTTGCAGATACTATGATATTGATGGTTACTATAGACGTAAGTTGGAGAAAGAGATGAAGAAGGGTTTGAAGAAAGCTGGGCAGAGTGAACGGACTGTGTTCAATGACGAGGAGCAACGCCGGTACACCAAAGATTCTCACTTTACATCAGCATACATAGAAATGCTGTGGATGGGTTGCTTTAAAGGCATGTTTGTGTGCTTGTTTTCAGGCTAGAGATGCAGGAAGCACGTGAGAAGCAGAAGGAAGAAGAAGTGCTAGCTCTAAAGCGATCAATGGAAGGCGGAATGGTCAGTTTCTTTTATGAAATATTTGCGGTTTCCTTTGCCATTAATCTGGTTGCTTGCACAGATTTTACGTTGATTATATAATCTGATGGCAGGCTCAAGCTATGAAGGAACAAGCTCGGCTTAAGGAAGAAATGGTCTACTTGTACAAGATTGGGGACATGGAGGTTTGATACAATTACCCTTTTCTCTCTTCACCGTCAGTTTTGATTTCGTTGTTAATGTAACGTTTTTGGTTTCGTCTTAATACACGCAGGGTGCAGCTGCTATTCAGAAAAGGTTGGATCCAGATGTTCCAATGTAATGTGGAGGTTTTGGTTTAAGCTACAACGTCTACTAGTTCTTGTTCCTAAACTGTGTTCCAAGTATCGAGCTTTTGTGACACGGCGATAAGAAAAAAAAAAGCAAAAACTTTATCTCTAGAGCTCTAAAGCATGATCCTGCCTTTTGTTTTTGGATATTATTCACCATCGGGTAATCAAGTAATGAAAACTGCTAATGCTTTTTAGACTGTGACAAGAAGAAAATCACAACAACAGTTATTTTAATAGAACGAATCCATATAAATATCCCAGTCACAAATTATTACATAGAACATTACACCATGTAGACAGACAGATGGATTATTACATCTACTTTATTTACAGAGGAGTTTTAATAAATCTACCTATGAAAATTGTCTTGGACTTTTCTTTTTTTAAAATTATTTTGGTCTAACCATAATATTTGACTAACAATATACATAGCCTAAAATTTCTCTAACAATCACTTAGTCCAGCAATAAGTTAGCTTAATCAATCAAAATATATACTCCTGTTTTTAAGGAATATTACTTTGTTTATGTATTGTTTTTATTAATCGATTTAAAAGGAACACTACAACCAAACAATAATTGATCTAATATTAAGTTAGCAGCTCTCGATACTAAGATATAACATTATGATAAAACATTATTTTAGAGTCTACAGAAAGAAGCACTGTAATGAAAAAAGTATATTATATGTTTGGACAACGTAATTATATATACTTTTTACCACAAAAATCAAGAACCAAAAGTGCTCAAAACCCAAAAATATTGACACCAACATATCTGAAAACTCAAACAAATATTCAAATATTCAAAAAGATCCAAAATTTTACCTAAAATTTTATGTGAATATCCTTTTTTGAAATATTACCTGAAACCCGAAACTAAAACTGAAAACCCAAACCTGAAAATTAAAAATTATCCTTAATAAAGAAAACATATTCAAAATATCTATATATACCTAATATACACAAAATATTTTGAGTACTTTGGACTCCCAATCGGTCTTGGGTAGGATATAGACTAAACAAAGACTTGCGGATCTAAAAAATATCCAATAGGTACTTTGTTCTGGATCCGAATCAAACCCAAACCTATTTTTTTAAGTCAGTTTTGATTCAAGTTTTCTAATCCGGATAAAATGTCTATGCCTAAGAGAGAATTACATAAGAGTGTACATAAAAGATCTCAAATAAACTTATAATTTTTTAAAAATTACCTTATTCGATATATTTGTAACACAATAATGTACAATAACCAAAAATATTATTTAAAATACAAATTTGATTATAATTCAAAATAACCCACGCTTTTGAAGCGTGGATCATAATCTATCTACTTTATTAAAAGGGAAAGAGTTTAAATAAATCTACCTTTGAAAGTTATTTTGGACACTTTCCTTTTTTTTGATCTTCCCCTACCCTAAATATTATAACAATATGTGACCAATTAATTATTTGATCTTCTCTTATATTTCGCTAACTATAAGACATTAAATTCTCTTTATGTACGACATTCTCTTTATATACAACATTCAATGCTTGGTAACTTTTTTGATAATGTAACTTAGTTTTTTCATTCCTGAAAAATTTAGTTAGCATACGGACTTTGTTTACAATATTCATGTTGGGCTATTTTTATTGTGTTTATGGGTTAAGAATTTCAAAATTAAATAGTTTTGTCCAACCTTTTAAAAAATCATATTAACCTTTTATATAAAACAAATATAAACATTTTATGCTATATTCATATTTTTTTGGTAAAAATAACACAAACCGAAATATAATATATTTCTTAAATTTTATTTTCCAATATGCATTATTAAATAATAAAGCCACATATAACATTTCACGAATTCAAACTATTTTTTAAAAATAGCCAAAGATAGATTTATTACATTTTCTCTTGAAATATTACTGATAACCCAAAAATATCCAAAGTTTTATTCGAGTAGTCGAAATATATTTTTAAAAATATGAAAATTAACATGAAACCCAAAACTATAATCGAAAATGTGAACCCAAATTTTTAAAATATCTGAAATACTGAAAACATATCTAAAATATTCAAATATTACATAATATACAGAAAACATTTCTTTACTTTGGATATCCAGACTCGAATGTAGATCCACGGGTCCAAAAAATCTAATACGTCCGCAATCCCAGACCAAAACCTATATTTTGTGTTGGTTTTTCAGTGTTGTTTTAGAACTGGAAAAATCCTCATGCTTAAAAGAAAGTTAAATAAGAATGTACACATAAAATCTCAAATAAACTACTTTTACAAAAAAAAAATCTTATCCAATATAATACGACTTTATAACATAATAATATACAACAAACCATACTAATTTATATTCAATTTATTTATAACCTAAAACCTCAAAAAATCAAAAAAACCTGCACTTTTTAAGTGCGGATCAAAATCTAATTCAATATTAAAATTACAAAGAACACAAACTACCAAAGAAAGCACACAAACATAATCGTTCACATTATAATATCCCAAATAGAAGAAGGAACGTGTAAGTAGCAGTAGTAGTGGCCTATGTTGATTCTATTTGTAGAATTCGACGACGGATAAGGACATATGATTTCACAAACCTGATGAATATACTAAATTTTTAAACTCTGCGAGAGATCTTTCCTTACCATCACATATTGTTAACATTATCATGTCCATGTCGAACACAGTATTAGAATTTAGAACATATATCTCTGCTTATAGCTTCAATTGGTGTAATCAGTGAGTGCCGGTCTAATATCTTATACTGCTCCAAACCAAAATATAAAATATGCCCTTGTACATATTTTATCAAAGTCATATAAACAATATAAAAAATTTAAACATCCACAAGAAAATAAAATTACATAAACTGTTTATAAAAATACTAGTTATTTAAGATATTTATTATTAAAATATAGATCTTCTTGTATTTTCCTACAAAATCATCTATTAAATCCATATAGTCAAATCTTTCAACTCTAAACGTCTCAATTTATAATATAACATTCTTCTGCAGTTTTGGGCTTTGGCGGTATTCATCATGCATTTATTTAACCTCTCTTATAATATGATAGACAACAAATAATTATTCTTTATTATTTTATTGTCATTCAAATATTTTTTTTTCAGTTTCAATTTCAAACATTTCTTTCGGATGTACTGGAATAGTCAATAGAAACTAAACTATAATCAAAAGACAATAGAGTAGAAGAAAATTATGGATAAAGAGAAAAGTGCTCCAGGACGTAAAAAGATAAATTATAACAAGACAAAACTTTTAATTAGAGTTTAAAACTATAACTGTAATTTAAAATAGAAATTTACTATTAATTATTAATAATATATCTAAACTTAACAAATTTAAAAAATATTGTTTAATATTCCAATAAACATTATTCTAACTAATAATGCCTAATAAGTAATATTTATTTAAAAAACTTTTTCTGTTTATAAATACTAACAAAAAAATTTTCAAAAATATGTCCTCCCAATTTGGATGCCCTAATTGTTGGCTCGGATGGCTTCCACTCTGACCCGGTCCTGGGTGTAACCATTTCCACTATTATGAGTTTTCCATTCGTCGAGAGACTATTCCAACTGTTTCTTAGAATCTTTACGCATTGTTCGTCCGTCCGATCATGTAAAACCCACTGTCATCGATATCCATTGGTTGTATACCTTCAAGTTCAGTTAAGTTAAAACAAATAAAAAAATATTCAAAACACAGAATTGTATTTTACTGCTTGAGATATTTATATATGACTTACTTTCATAAAAATTGCATCTCCTTTTGGAATTTTTATAAACATATCTCCGCTTCATGTTTTACACCTGAGAACTGTTTTATGAATATTAAGAAACTCTATTGATTTCAAATTTTATGATTAGCAAGATTAGTAAATATAATATTTATCAAGCATAGATAATTTATTTTTGAAAATTTTATTCTCTCATCATCTCTTGATAGATAAGAAAATATAAGTGTTGAATATTATTCAAATCATATTAGATAAGAACGTACTGAAAAAACGATAAGAAAGGATTGATTATTATTTATTATCAATACAATGTTTTTTTCTCAGATATTTATATGGATTCATTCTATTTAACATATGAGAAATGTACTTGAAATGATGAGACCTACAACAGTACTTGAAAATGATAAGACCTAGTTTGTTACCAAGTCCTCCTATTTCCACCAAAGTCTTCACATTTTTTTTTTCATCAAAGTCTTCGCATTTTTGAATCCTTCGTAAAGTTTTACAACTTCTCCCTAACCATGGTCACTAGTAAAAGATGCGATATAGGCATGGTTTAATCACGATATGCTTAAGCTTTTTTTTTTTTGGAAAATTACCAAAAGAGAATAAAAAGATTAGTTTGTTGTTCCTTTGGTATAAAACCATTTTTGTCCATTTTTCTCCTTTTTACCCTTTGTATTTCTGAAAACTAATGAAATAAATAATTTTGTGAATCAAAAAAATTATTAAAGTTATCTACTTTATTAAAAGAGGAAGAGTTTTAATAAATCTACCTATGAAAGTTGTTTTGGACCTTTCCTTTTTTAAAATTATTTTGGTCTTACCATAATATTTGACTAACAATATACATAGTCTAAAATTTCTCTAACAATCACTTAATCCAGCAATAAGTTAGCTTAATCAATCAAAATATATACTCCTGTTTTTAGGGAATATTACTTTGTTTATGTATTGTTTTTATTAATCGATTTAAAAGGAACACTACAACCAAACAATAATTGATCTAATATTAAGTTAGCAGCTCTCGATACTAAGATATAACATTATGATAAAACATTATTTTAGAATCTACAGAAAGAAGCACTGTAATGAAAAAAGTATATTATATGTTTGGACAACATAATTATATATACTTTTTACCACAAAAAATCAGAAGAAACCCGAAAAAGTGCTCGACAACCCAAAAAATATTGACACCAACATATCTGAAAACTCAAACAAATATTCAAAATATTCAAATATTCAAAAGATCCAAAATTTTACCTAAAATTTAATGTGAATATCCTTTTTGAAATATTACCTGAAACCCAAACTAAAACTGAAAACCCAAACTTGAAAATTAAAATTATCCTTAATAAAGAAAACATATTCAAAATATCTAAATATACCTAATATACACAAAATATTTTGAGTACTTTGGACTCCCAATCGGTCTTGGGTAGGATATAGACTAAACAAAGACTTGCGGGTCTAGAAAATATCCAATAGGTACTTTGTTCGGATCCGAATCAAACCCAAACTTATTTTTTAAGTCAGTTTTGATTCAAGTTTTGAATCGGATAAAATGTCTATGCATAAGAGAGAATTACATAAGAGTGTACATAAAAGATCTCAAATAAACTAATTCATAAACGGTATAATTTTTAAAAATTATCTTATTCGATATATTTGTAACACAATAATGTACAATAACCAAAAATATTATTTAAAATACAAATTTGATTATAATTCAAAATAACCCACGCTTTTGAAGCGTGGATCATTATCTATCTACTTTATTAAAAGGAAAAGAGTTTAAATAAATCTACCTTTGAAAGTTGTTTTGGACACTTTCCTTTTTTTTGATCTTCCCCTACCCTAAATATTATAACAATATGTGACCAATTAATTATTTGATTTTCTCTTATATTTCGCTAACTATAGGACATTAAATTCTCTTTATGTACGACATTCTCTTTATATACAACATTCAATTTCAATGCTTGGTAACTTTTTTGATAATGTAATTTAGTTTTTTCATTCCTGAAAAATTTAGTTAACATACGGGCTTTGTTTACAATATTCATGTTGGGCTATTTTTATCGTGTTTATGGGTTAAGAATTTCAAAATTAAATAGTTTAGTCCAACCTTTTAAAAAAATCATATTAACCTTTTATATAAAACAAATATAAACATTTTATGCTATATTCTTATTTTGGTAAAAATAACACAAACCGAAATATAATATATTTCTTAAATTTTATTTTCCAATATGCATTATTAAATAATAAAGCCACATACAACATTTCACGAATTCAAACTATTTTTTAAAAATAGCCAAAGATAGATTTGTTACATTTTCTCTTGAAATATTACTGATAAACCAAAAATATTCAAAGTTTTATTGGAGTAGTCGAAATATATTTTTAAAAATATGAAAATTAACATGAAACCCAAAACTATAATCGAAAATGTGAACCCAAATTTTTTAAAAATATCTGAAATACTGAAAAAATATCTAAAATATCCAAATATTACATAATATACACAAAACATTTCTTTACTTTGGATATCCAGACTCGAACGTAGATCCACAGGTCCAAAAAATCTAATACGTCCGCGATCCCAGACCAAAACCTATATTTTGTGTTGGTTTTCAGTGTTGTTTTAGAACTGGAAAAATCCTCATGCTTAAAAGAAAGTTACATAAGAATGTACACACAAAATCTCAAATAAACTAATTTTACAAAAAAATATCTTATTCAATATAATACGACTTTATAACATAATAATATACAACAAACCATACTAATTTATATTCAATTTATTTATAACCTAAAACCTCAAAAAAATCCGCACTTTTTAAGCGCGGATCAAAAATCTAGTCTACTTTATTAAAAGAGAAGGAGTTTTAATAAATCTACCTATGAAAGTTGTTTTAGACCTTTCCTTTTTAAAAATTATTTTGGTCTTACCATAATATTTGACTAACAATATTCATAGCCTAAAATTTCTCTAACAATCACTTAGTCCAGCAATAAGTTACCTTAATCAATCTAAATATATACTCCTGTTCTTAAGGAATATTACTTTGTTTATATATTGTTTTTATTAATCGATTTAAAAGGAACACTACAACCAAACAATAATTGATCTAATATTAAGTTAACAGCTCTCGGTACTAAGATATAACATTATGATAAAAAATATTTTAGAGTCTACAGAAAGAAGCACTATAATGAAAAAGTATATTATATGTTTGGACAACATAATTATATATACTTTTTACCACAAAAAATCAGAAGAAACCCGAAAAAATGCTCGACAACCCAAAAAATATTGACACCAACATATCTGAAAACTCAAACAAATATTCAAAAATATTCAAATATTCAAAAAGATCCAAAATTTTACCTAAAATTTAATGTGAATATCCTTTTTTGAAATATTACCTGAAACCCGAAACTAAAACTGAAAACCCAAACCCGAAAATTAAAAATTATCCTTAATAAAGAAAACATATTCAAAATATCTAAATATACCTAATATACACAAAATATTTTGAGTACTTTGGACTCCCAATCGGTCTTGGGTAGGATATAGACTAAACAAAGACTTGCGGGTCTAAAAAATATCCAATAGGTACTTTGTTCTGGATCCGAATCAAACCCAAACCTATTTTTTAAGTCAGTTTTGATTCAAGTTTTCGAATCCGGATAAAATGTCTATGCCTAAGAGAGAATTACATAAGAGTGTACATAAAAGATCTCAAATAAACTAATTCATAAACGGTATAAATTTTTTAAGATTATCTTATTCGATATATTTGTAACACAATAATGTACAATAACCAAAAATATTATTTAAAATACAAATTTGATTATAATTCAAAATGGAGATTGAGCATTGTATGCATGAGTTGATCCATTTCTTAGATATATTATGTGCAATGTCAAGGCTACTTGTCTTGAGAGTTTACCACCTTGAAAATCATATATCTTGAACCTCTTGACTCACTTGAATAAAAATCCTTCCCGTACCCAAATGATTTGGACCGATTGACCATTTGCAAGAATTCACTTGATTTTATGCTTAATGAATTTGAGAGTTGGCTGATTTGGATGTGTGAATGCAAAATGATGAGTTTAGGGACAGAAAGAGTTAAGATAGGCCTAGAGAAGCTAGAGTAAAATAAAAGAGAGTGTGATCATGTTGAATTTAGATGATGGATTAAGTGCTAAGTGTGTTTCTTTTGGCTATGAGCTCCCACCCCTATGAGTTCTAGAAATTTCACTTGAGGACAAGTAAAAGAACAAGTTTGGGGGAGTTGATATCTTGCATATTTCCATTGTTTTATCCCTTCATCCATGTGCATTTTGATCATATAGACTAGGATTTAGCCATATCTAGGTTGCATTTTGCATACATAAGTCTCTATTAGGTATTGGAGTACCACATGGAGTTCTTGGAGATGTTTGGGTGCATTTGAGGCTCAAAAGAGGAGTTAAGAGCAACCATTGGACGAGCAGTGAGGTGGGAGCGACCTACCGGAGCGAGAGCATGACGTCGCTGTGGCTCCTCTCGAGAGACCCCTTGGAGCGACCCCTACAGAGCGACGTCATGAAGTCGCTCCCAAACTAGAGCGACCCACTTAGGTCGCTCGGCATTTTAACACTTCGAGCATGAAAAACAGCCCAGGAGCGACGTCCCACACTGACCCCCCAAGGTCGCTCCCAAGGACCAGAGCAACGTGATGGAGCGAGGTCCCGAGGTCGCTGCGCGTCATCTTACTGGTCAAATTATGATTAATCAAGGACCTTTTTGCAATTTGTTTGCACATTTTTTACACTTCTTAAACCTATGTTTAAGTACTTTTTGTAAGCCATCAGGCTGGATTATCTTTTATCTTTGAAAAACACAAAAACTTCTTGGTGAAAAGCTCATCTCTTGAATCAATTCCATTGTTTGTTCTTGTGATCTTGTTGATTTCTAATCTATTATCTGTAACCCTCTACATGATCAATCTGAAATCCAATATGGGTTTAAGAGGAATCATGGAGATTAGTGAGTAATCCTCATTTGAATTCATGGGTTAGAAAGATTAAGGGTGATTAGGCTAGATCTAGGATGTTTAGGTGTAGATCATTCTCATTCCTTGCTAGTAGAGTATTCGTAATGCATCTTATGAGTTGGCCTCTCAAAAGTTGATCTTTAGGCATTTCCCACCCACAAGGTGTTTGATGAAATGCCTGAGACAACTCTCCTAAGCTTTTAACATACTTTACCAAAGACATTTGTTGTTAAAGGTGTTAAGATAACCAATAGACTTATTAGTAATGATTGCTTTCATATTATTCAACCAAAGACATTTGATGTTTGAAATGTGTTAGCAAATGAACATTCATCTAGACATAGAGTTTGTTTAAGATTGTGTCTAAGCTTAAGGTTGATATTTGATTGATCTTTTACCATCCTTAGTTCAAAACTTGATCACCCAAGGTATAATTCCTATACCCATGAGTTCTCTTTTATCATAGCCAAAGAAAGTCTCTTCTTTTATTGTTTTATTACTCTGTTATTGCATTCTCTCATTAGTAGTAGTTTAAAACCAAACAAATTATCGGTTGCACTTAGATTAAGTAGGTACTTGTATTCTTGGTGCTTTGAATCCCTCAGAACTGGTTCGACATTCACTCATACTACAACATTTGCCTTAGGAGCCTTGAAAACTCCTAACATCATGAGACTGTGATTCCATCATCCAGTTGAATTGATCTGTAGTCCAAGGAAATAGCTCAACTCTCCAACCATACTCATCTCAAACTCCTTTGTCATGGTATTGACGAATTCATCAACCATGGACTGAGAGGTTCCACCAAAAATGATGTCATCTACATAAACTTGAATGGTCAGAATGTCTCTTCCATTTTCTCCTATGAACAAGATCTTATCGACTACTCCTCTCTGAAATCCAGCCTTAATGAGAAACTCTGTCAATCGCTCATACCAGGCCCGAGGAGCTTGCTTAAGTCCATACAGAGCTTTCTTGAGTTTGTACACATAGTATGGAAAGTGAGGATCCTCAAACCCCTCAGGCTGTGTGACATAGAATTCCTCCTGTAGACACCATTCAAAAAAGCACTTTTCACATCCATTTGATACAGCTTGATTCTCAGATTCCTAGCCATTCCAAACAGTAGTCTGATAGATTCCATCCTAGCCACCGGTATCGAAGTCAATACCTTCGATTTGTGTGTAACCTTGTCCCACAAGTCATGACTTGTTCCTAATGACGTTTCCCTCCTCATCAGTCTTATTCTTGTGAATCCACTTGGTACCGATGATGTAAACACTATATTATCGTGGAACTAGTTCCTATACTTGTAGCCGATCAAATTGTTCCAACTCCAGATGCATTGATTCAGTCCAGAATTCATCATCTAGTGCTTCCTGCAGTGTCTTGGGTTCAATTAATGAGACAAAACACTCAAGTTTGTTCATCTCACCCATGAAGCATGCAGGCTTGACCATTTTCTTGAAGTCAATTTGCTTCCTTCGTGTGACCCTCTCATCAAATACACCCCCAATCACATCAGCTGATGAATGATTCTTATGCATTTTTCCTTGATCCAGATTGACTTCTTGCTTATCCTGATCATCCTCTTTTTCGGACTCATCCTTAATTCTCACATATGTTGAAGCTGTAACTGGCGGTGTAACACAGTCAATGGTCTGTGTCACTCTTACCTGATAAAACCCAATACAGTCATCAACACAACATTCACATTATCTCCAATGAACTTGGTGCGTTGATTGTAGAGATATGCTGAACTATTTGTCGAGTATCCCAAAAACATCCCAACATCGCTCTTAGCATCGAACTTTCTCAGATGTTCTTTGTCATTCAAGATATAGCATAGACATCCAAAGACATGCAAGCGGCTGAGATTAGGAGTTTTTCCTTTGAATATTTCATAAGGTGTAGTCTTCGTATTCGGGTTGACAAACACTCGATTTATGACATAGCAGGCAGCACTTACTGTTTCTGCCCAAAACCAGATGGAACACTATTACCACACAACATTGCTCTAGCCATCTCCTGAAGTGTTATGTTCTTTCTTTCCGCTACTCCGTTTTGCTGAGGAGTTCTAGGTGCAGCATACAGATGACGAATCCCCTAAATTTGACAGAATTGATCAAACTGTTCATTCTGAAATTCACCTCCATGATCACTCTTAATTTGAATGATGCCACATTTTTCTTGTTTGAGTTGTAGTGCGAGAATACAGAAGCTTTCAAAAGCATTGGACTTGTTTCTTAAGAAGTCGACCGAAGTATACCTGGAGAAAACATCCACAAGAACAAATATATATCTCTTACCAGCAATGCTGTCTGGAGTGATCGGTCCCATCAGATCCATATGAACAAGCTCGAGTATTTGCTTTGATCTGATTTGAGATATCTGCTTGTGTTGGACCTTAACCTACTTGCCTTAACAACATCTTCTGCACACTGTGTCCGTTTGTTTTTCCAATTAAGGAATACCCCTAACAACTTCAGCATTCACAAGTCTGGTCAATCCATTTGTGTTCATGTGACCGAGTTACCTGTGCCAGAAGTCAAGTTTTGATTCACTAGCCGAGAAACACATGTGTGAGGGCTTCCACATGTTATTTCTAGATCTTACACCATACAGAATAACATTCCCTTCAGAATCCACTGCTCGACATTCCTTTCGATTAAATATAACCTCCAATCCTTCATCACATAGTGGACTAACACTTATGAGGTTTGCCCTGAGACCATCTACGTAGTAGACATTGATGAGACGTGGAAGATCGGCTCTCTCCATCACACCTACTCCACGGATTTTACCTTGTCCTCCATCTCCAAAGTTCATCTTTCCTCCCTTGATATGCTCAGGTTTCTCAATGTAATCTTGATTCTCAGTCATATGTTTTGAGCATTCACTATCAAAATATCAAGGAGAGTCGATTTGACAACTGGTCTCAGCACTTGTGTAAGCTACATTGCTCACAAGATTATCATCATGTTGCATACTGGCGAAGTTACATGTAGGAGTCTCCTCAGTATCAGTACGTAATTCACTGCTCTTGCAGTGTGATACACCCTGAATTCGCTCCCTCTAATTTGGATACAGAACTCTGATATGGATTTGACCCACTTTTACCCATGATATATAGGTGTTTTAAGATATGTTTACTACTATTTGGAGTCTTTTTAGAGTATTTACAGGTTCAGGTACGTTTGGGAGAAATATGGTGATTTTGGGGCCTTTTGGAGTTTTTCGAAGTGCAGAACTGCATAGACGCGTCAGATGTTTAGCTATGGATGAAGACCTTCCCATTAGGCGATTGAGCTTATATTTCTTTCCAATGCCGCAAGTTTCAGGTTAATCCAACGGTTAGATCAGAACTTATGTCTGATTTACTGAAGAGTGGTCAGCCTGCCTCGCGGGAGGAAGCTGTCGAGAAGAGCAACGTGTGTCGATCGATGTAGCACTCTTGACATCGATCAACAGGGATGCCAGAATGCGGGCAGAGTGTATCTTATGACCGACTGTAGTCCAGAAGTTACCACAAATTACCAAGATGCCCCTGCACGACCTAAAACCGTATTTATGTGTTTCTAAGCCATTGTTGACGGCTAAGCTTTGTTCTATTGTTCTTTCTTAGTTTTAGTATTAGAGAGAAGGGAGAAACTCCTTCAGAGTCCTCCTGGAACTCCATTGGTTTTGGTTTTATTTATATTTATATTCTTCATCTATTCTTTCTATGATTTCTGTGACAAACTTCATGCTTGAATAGATCCACTTGTTAGGTTTAGCGTTCAAATAGGTTATGTGGGATTAGCCCCAAATATAGAATTGCTAAGTTGTGATATTCATCATTGATACTATTCTTATTGATTGTGTTCTAGAGTCATGAACTAGAACCATGATCTTAGAATCATTAGGCACAAGCGAAAGCTTGGCTTCTTATCTGACTTGTCTTCTCTGAGCTAGGATTGATAGAAACAAACGAGAGTTGATCTAGAAACCCTAGTGAACATATAATCAACCCGCGCTAAACGCTTACTAGAAGCGTGTCGATCGATTCTCCTATAGAGATATCGATCGACACGACGAAAGGCATATCGATCTATTCTCCTCTAGAAAAATCGATCGACGCTTTCTAAGATTCGGCATCGAGAGTTGAAGGTCTTGGATCTAGTAATAGATAACCTAGAAATCGAGAGATGATCGGTTATTATAATACTTGAGTTCTATAATATCATGCTTTAGTAACCTATATCATTATAATCCTGATTTCCTGAATAGAAACCCTAGATCTAGCAAACCATCCTTCCATCAAACAACTCTCAATTTATCGAGCAACTACCTTGCTCACCTGCTTTGCTATATTTATTTACTGCTTTAAATCAATTAGCCTAGCCTAATCATATAACTATTAGATCTAGTGTGTGCCCTATCTCTTTGTGGATTCGATCCATAAGTACTACAACTGAACCTCTTATTTGAGAGAGTAAAGTCACTCTTTAGGGTAGTTTGAGTGATATCAATCTCGCTTGGCTATCCACACCTGACCATATAATGATGGTTCCACAAAGCACAAATTCATCCTCCAAACACGCTGATACTGATTTTGACGAAAGTAGCAGAGCCTGACGTTATGACCACGCTTACCACAGAAGTGGCATCCGTTCCCTCATCGTGCAGTTACTGATTTCCGCTTGTTTTCAGAATTCATACTGATGGTCTGGACTTTCTCAGATTTTGTCACCTCCTTTTCTTTAGGTGCCTCTTTCATAAAGATGGATTTTCCCCCAAGTTCACAGGACTTGGATGTGGAGCCTTGAAATCCTAGACCCCAGTTCGTGTTCGGGCACTGTCCAATGGTTAGAAGATGATCTAAAGTTGCGGTTCCAGTAGTAAACATCCTTATCTTTTTGTGATTTTCCAGAAATTTGCTTTTGTCCATCTCCTTCTCTAGTAGTTTACTCAGATGATTCACTTTTAACTCAAACAGTTTCTAGACGTCTCTTGTTCAACCATGGCTCTCTTAATTAACAGAAACTCCTGATCTGATTCCTTCAGCAGTGACGGCACTATCTCCTGACTTGTTGGTTTTTCCAACTCCAGGATGTTCACTTGTGCTTTCAACATAGCCTTGTCCTTTAGGAGTTGCAGATTTTCATGACTGAGTTCAGCAAATTTTTTAAACATCGTCTTGTATTCTGCTTCAAAATCGTGATTGAGATCATCTTCATCCTCCTCATCACCTGTTTCATTAACTGTCCCTAGTTTCAGTTCTCCTTCTTCTACAATCAGTGCCATGAAGTTCAGATGTAGTTCTTCTCCATGACTTTCGCTTCCTGAATCTGTGTCACTGAAACACACCATTTATTTATCCTTCTTCAGATTGTTAGGACATTCACTTCGAGTGTGACCAAATCCTTTGCACTCTATGCACTTGAGCTCCTTCCTTTTAGCAAGAGGACACTCGTTACGAAAGTGTCCATAGCCCTCACACTCATGATACTGCAATTCCTTCTTCTTGGAGTTCTTAGATGCATCTTGCCTTGGGTATGGAGAGTTACTGCGATCAGACTCATTCCTTTGAAAACGACCACTAGATCGACTCCCTCCTTTCTCCATTCGCTTGATGAATTTGTTGAGAGCCATTAATCCTAGATTTTCTTCAATCTTTGTGACTCTGTCCTCTTCTTTAGATTCAGCAGCAAACATAATACTCTTCTGGGTATTTAACAATCGATCTTTTTTCTCAAGATCATGTATCTTCAGGATACCAGAGAGTTGATCACACTTCATCTCGTCGGTGTCAACAGAAATGTTTAGAACTGCTTTGTAAGCTTCAAATTGAGGTGGCAAGCATCTCGGTAGATTCTTCACAAGATCCTTTTCTTCATATATCTTCCCCAGGACTGAGGATTCACTAGCCAGTTCACTGATCTTGGATATGAAGCCATCGATAGGTTCATCATCACCCATTCGAAGATTTTCGAACCTAGAGGCTAGATGATCGATCCTTGTTCTTCATACACTGGTATTCCCTTCAAAGTGGTTGATCAACGTATCCCAAGCCTCTTTAACATCGCAACGTTGGATGATTTTGAACTGATCCAGATCAACTGCAGAGAATATGGTCGTGAGAGCTTTAGAATTGTATTATGATGCAGCCTTCTCAGAATTCGTCCACCTGTCTTTTGGCTTTGGAACCATTGTCTTATCATCCATTAACACGGTAGGGACAGACCAACCTTCCTCGACTGCTGTCCTGGCATCCTCATCAATTCCTCTGATTAAATTCCGCATTCTTGCTTTCCAATGACCAAAGTTCCCACCATCGAGCATGATAGGTTTTTGCAGCGTAACTAGTTCCTTCATGGTGTCCATGAAATTCGTAGGATCTCAACCTGTTTGTAGTATATGATACCACAGAGGTTTTCCGCTTTAATACCAAATGAAAGTTCAGAGACAACCAGTTAAAGGAACACATAAACGATTCTCAAGAACATTTTCCTTGAATATTAGAAATCCTTTAAACAATCTTCCTAGATCTGTTTAATCCGATTTACACTCAGTCAAAGGCGACTAGAGACGGACCAATTTCTAATCTCACTAACACACAATCGAGCTGCACTTCACAAGTCACTCGATTGTTTGATGCTTGACAAGAACACCTCTCTTGCTCAGCTTTTTACCATTTAACGCTTAATTTAGATCTACCGAAGGTAATCTAGTTAAATACCCCTTATCGTATCTATTTACTAATATCCCGATAAGTTCAAATCTTCCTTTCTCGGCACCAAAGCTATATACTGGAACCAATGAGTAATTGACACGTCATTTTTCCATAACTAACTCGCCGCGGTATGTGACACATCGATCAAACATGTGTAAAACGCCGTCACTCTGTTTTCCAAGCAACCAAGCTCCTTTTTTGGAGCTTACAAACAGTGCTGTGCGAAGGTTTTCTGGGGCCTATAGCAAAAAAATATTTCAAAAAAATCTATTGGTAGAAAAAAAAAATTATAAACAGTAAACAGTTATGTATATTACAATAAAATAAAATTTACTTTATGATTTTTTTTAAAAAATATATACAAGATTAAATTTTACAACTTCATACTAATGATTTTCTGTTTTACAATGAAAAATTTAATAGATTAGTTTATATATATAGAAATATTTTTATATATACATATGCAATACTTTGTATTTTTACGGTAGCTATAAATGGATTATTACATCAAATAATTTGTGAAACACAATTAGTAATTTGATAGGTTATACGTTAAGAAAATAATTAAAACATCAAAAAATGAAGACAACGGAACTGAAGCTAATGAAGAATATAATTTCTTCAGAGGTCAATAACATATTTATATAGATAATCTACAATATGTAAGATGAATACAAATACTTCTAGTAACATTCTGTAAAGAAAGAAAATAATATAATTTGGTATCTGTTTTAGTTAAAAACTTAAAATAGCTCGTTTACATTTTTCTCTGTCAATTAATTTATTTTAGTAAAAAAAATCAATAAAATAAACGGAACCCCGAAATTAGATGAGAAAATTAGGGGCCTGAACCTGTTGTCCCTTTTCTATAAGGGTGAGCACGGCTCTGCTTACAAAAGACACCATGCCTTTTGTAAAAAGGCAGGGACAAGAACCGGAATCGAGAGGAGCTCGAGTAAACGGAGAATATTTGTTGGTAGAGGACCAGCAGCCGCACAATCACCATAACCGCACGCGGCAACGCAAAGAAACGGGCGCATCCTTTGTTGTTGTTGTGTTCTTACGTTTTGTTTTTCAAAAACTTTGGACCTTTTTATTCATGGAGGGTGATAATTTAATTGGGTATGGGTTGAGATCTATTATACAATGTCATGCCACTCTCATTTAATTTTATTATTAATATTTATTTAAACTAAATTAATATTTGTGCAATTGAATTTTGTTTACAAAATACAATCTAATTATGGAAATATTCTAGAAGTACAATAAATCCATCTAAACTACATAATAAAACGTGATCTATTTATGGAGTATATCTTGTCAATGAAATATATTCGAATTATATCTAAGATTACTAAAACTATTCAAGTTAATTATTATGGCAAGTATCAATTATAAAGGGATATGCTGCGATTTTTAACAAATAATTCTTATATTTACTTCGAAAAAAAATTATTAAATAATAAGCAATATAAATCTACTTGGACACAAAAATATTTAACGAAAGGTAAAATACTAAAAGTGATATTTATAATATACAAAATAATTATCAAGTACAAAATAAATTGAAAAAAAAAAGTTGATCATTTTTATCATAACATATTAAAATAAGCAATAATTAATGTGAGATAAGAAGACTAATTTTACCTCATTTCAATTTTAAATCATTTGAAAATAAACATAACCGGTTATACTATTTTGATTTTTGTTTAATTATATTCATATAAACATAACTATTACAATACTAGGTTTCATATTAGTTACTCGTCGGTTCAAACGGCTAGACACAAATTTAAGAGTTTTTTGCGGGTTCTATCGGGTTTTTAAATAATAGATATTCCTTAAAATCCAAACCGAGTTTCATATCGGATCACATGGTTTACCAGTTCGATTGCAAGTCCGGTTCGGGTTTAAAATCGATGATTTAAATGAAAAAATATTTTAAATTGATAAAAAAATTTACAAATTAACAACATTGTTAACGGAATTTTTCATAGTAAAATATCCCGCGCTTTTAAAGCGCGGATCAAAATCTAGTTATTAATTTATTACATATCAAGTTGGTTCAGCTTATTTTAGAAAGTATAGTGATAATAATAGGTAACTAGATTTTGATCCACGCTTTCAAATCGCGGGTTTGATTTTTTGGTAAAAAATATAAGTTAGTATTACCAAGTGTTATTTTTAAAATTTTGATCTACATCTTAATGTTATAAAATAATACATATATATATATATATATATATATATATATATATATTTTTTATTTAGTGTTTTCATACCCGATTCAGACCCTCGGTTAAATCGGTAAATCCGTTATCTATATATAATCGGATTGAATATAATAAAAATCTTTTAATTAAAAACTCGATAAAATCCAGTAATAAATCTAAAACCGTTGTTAACTCGTGACCGACACTGTTTGACCCAGTAAAAGATCAATAGAAATTTGATAATATTTCTAAAAGATTTTGATGAAATTTTATATATATTTTTAAATATTACATAAATTATTAGATTTGTTATTTTTTAGACTTTAGTGATATTTTACTGTTCAAAAAATAAAGAAATGCTATTATAGAAAAAAAAAATATTTATGTACCAATATTAATTAGTTTATTTTTTTTCTTTATATTGATTGAGGAATAGATTTAATCATTGTATAAAATACTTAAATTAATTTTATAATATGTAAAATGAATTTTATATTAAACTATTCACCTCATTTATTAATTGAAATAATAATTTAGTTATGTTTTTATGTATAATATATATTTTTAATTATGTGCATCGTTGTATAACAATTCTTGGCAATGAGAATCTGTTATCTTTGTTAATTAGTAATTCGATCGAGTGAAACTAAAACAGAGTTAATTATTTTCTCAAATGTGCAGCTGAATTGTGTCTGTAAATTGGTTCATAAAGACCTAATGGTAGTCTTTTTTTTTTGTAAGACCTAGTGGTAGTCTATGATCTTGTTCGCCAACGAATTGGATGGACAGAATACAACTAAGAACACCCTTTTCGCGGAACCCCAAATGGGGTTCCTTATTTTTGTTTTTTCCCTTTTATCTGATTTTTTTTAAACTTAAAAATAAACTAATCGCGGGCCGTCACGTGTCAGTAGGGCCCACGATCACACAAAAACTCAACCCATTTCGTCTTTTCCTCACGCGACTTTTCTCTTGGATTTTGACAATCTCGTGGGTTCCCCTCCCTCAAGAAACGTCCAAAACACCCGGATAAGGGTGCTCTAAAGTGTGTTCTTATTCTGTAAGTTTGATCAAGATAATAACCAATTGAATGAATGATTTATGACTTATAAGTTTGATCAAGATAATAACCAATTTACTTTTTGGAATGGTAAATCATGTGGGGTCCATGTTTTTATACTTTGTGGATTTGTTAGTTTAAGTCTTGATATAGTTAGACAAGAATTTAAGGTAATTAGTTATTAATATTAATGTTATAATCAAATTTATTATGATGTATAGTTTAAAAAAAAAAATTCACCTAGATATAAATTGGGTCCAATTTTGTGTTTTTGTTTTAATAGTATTTTTTTTTTTTTTGAATTATACAGAGGTATCCTGGCCCCACAGAAGTGGTCTAGATTAGTCACGTGTTGCCACGTGTCGGTCCTCTGTTCCTGGCGATGCCGAAATGTTAATTTCCCAGTGGCCGGGATTCGAACCCACGTGGCGGATTTTAATAGTATTGATTTAAAATAAAATATTAATATCACAAAAATACATAGACCGAACTACATTACGACATTGGAACAAGTCTATAACTGATTTGCTTGGCTCGTGGTCAAACCTCCCTATCCGAACGGAGATTACTGAGCTTAAAAATCCACATGTCAAAGACTACACGGACACCCAATCACAGATACCACGTGCAGATAATGAAACTTGGATCCCACAGCTATAAAAACCCTCTATGCGTAATGCTCTTTCCTCACAAGTCACAATTACAAAAGCAAGAGAAGTTCACAAAATCAAATTACAAGCTTTTAATCTGCAGAGAATGTCTAACAACAGTCAGAGCCTGAGCTTCAACGCTGGCCAAGCTAAAGGCCAGACCCAGGTTTTGTCTATACGACAAGCTTAAATAAGTATTTGTAAGATTTGGGTTTGATTAATAATTAATATTGATAGAAGTAACTAAAACTGTTGTAGGAGAAAGCAAGCAACCTGATGGACAAGGCCTCCAATGCTGCCCAATCTGCTAAGGAATCTCTCCAAGAGGTCCATTTTCTTTTCTTATTCTATTAATCTGTGAAACAATTACGTATTTATTAGAATTCGAGTACAGGGTGGACAGCAGCTGAAGCAGAAGGCACAGGGTGCGAGTGAGGCAATTAAGGAAAAGACCGGCATGAACAAATGAGAAGCACGTTCCAAATAAAATTTTATGTTTCCTTTTACTACCGATTATAATAACTAGATAGATTTGTCTGTCTAAAGCCTAAGTTCGAAGCCATTTTTTTGTAATAACGTATTTTGAGATACATGAAACTATATCATATTTTTTATTTTATAAACAAGGATTGCAACTAAATTATTTTCTTCAACCTAAGCTTATAAGACCAAAACAACTTGGATCTGCCGAATAGACTACGGCTAGACAAGTTGGGTGTAGTTTTGATTGGTGACATATAAAATTATTATATTAGAATAGTGGACCCTATCATCTCAAATTTTCAATAGAAAAGAGAAAAAGAAAACATTGCTTATTTGTTGTTTAGCCAATGAGTAAGTTTTGTTATTCTGCTATCCATACAAACTACACATGATGTGTAATACATGTATCTGCATGTGTACATGTTAGTGTCTAGTAACATTTCATCTGGTATTTATCTAACAATAATAGGTCTTTATAAGTAGATTGAGAGATATGCTTTACATGTTTGTGCAATAAGATGGAATCTTTAACCACTTGGGTTCTAGAAGACGCTAATGATTTGAAGTTTGAAAGAATTTGATCTTTCATGGAGAGACGACAATTTTCACCAATTGGGAATTCGAGTCCCCACAGTTCTTACCTTTATATTATTCTTTTTACTTTTTATCAAGCGTCATAATCTTTGTTATTTTTCTATAAACACTAATATATATATATATATATATATATATTAAAAAAAAGAATTGGATACGATCTCCACTTTTAATCCTGCTTCCGTATGTGCTCACTAGGTTCGGACACGGATCGAATATCCAGATTTTTGAATGTATTTGTGATTTGCTTCATATGTCACGGATATCTAATTTTTCGATTTGCTTTGTTTAGGAAAAATAAGGATATTCGGAAAAACGGATATCCGGAATATAAATAGATATTTGCGGATATTTACGAATACTTACGGATATCTCATCTGTTCTTGATTAATACTAATAATTTTAAAAATTCGATACAAGTTTATTTTGTAAAATATTTTTTTTTTGCAAGATATAAAAGATAAAAATTAAAAGGAGTGAATCTACTTATTTTGTAAAAACTGTAAACTTAGTTAACAATTATAATAACACAAAACTTAAGAGAAAATATTATAATTGTCATAAATTTTTCTCTTCCTTCTATGTAATACTTTTATATAAGTAATAATGTGAATATAATTTATCATATCGTATGTTAGAATAATAATTATAAAAAAAATTTATATTTAAAACTTTAAATACAATCAAGATATACATGTATTCATATATTGCCGGACCGGATCGGATATCCGCTTCCCAAAATTTTAGTATTTGTGATTTGCTTCGATTTTAACGGATATTGATTTTTAGTATTTGCTTTGATTTGAAAGTTTACGGATATCCAGAATTTTCGGATCAAATCGAAACGAATAACGAATCGAATCAAATTTAACGGATAAAATGCCCAGCCCTAATGCTCAGACACTAGTTTGTATAAATGTTGTTGCAAGTCACAATAAGCAGAACATATTCGAACTAAGTTAGGTTTTATTTTTGATTTTAAATCTTGTTACAGAATTTTTGTTCCGAAAAAAAAAATCTTGTTAGAGAATATATGTACTGCAATTTCTATTGGTGGCTTAAAAATAAGACTTTTAAGTACAATATTATTTCAAACAGTTAACCTTTATGCTATACACCTTAAATAATGTCATGAAAATTGAAATAATTAAAAATCATCTAGTGCAATGTCTTTTCAAACAAAGATTATGCTTATTCATACACGTTATAACAAATTATTATTGATATTCCTTTTTGGGTAAGGAAATAAGTGGGTATAAGTGGAAATCATAGAGGTACCTAATAATCGAAGATAAATAGATTTTTAAAATAATTTTTGTTGGTCGTACGTATATATATTTGGTTATTAATTGGAAAGTTATTTTTTTCTTATTCCCTGGTTACACAATGTGATGTTTCAAAACAAGCATTTTAAACTCTTAGTTTGAATAATTCATATATTACAAGTTCATGTATTTGGGATCATATGCTACCGTGAAAATTTAGGAGACTAAATATATCAATTCTTATGTGGGGTCGTATATCATAGACATTTAGATCTTATCCGGTTATTGCAGACAAATTAATAATTTTAATTGTAGATTTAATAATTTATGACGTGTGTTATAAACGGTAATTAAAATTGCTTAAATCAAACAGGTGCGAATAGTAGACGAATATAAAAGAATTTCCATAATCCATTTGATGAAAAGATAACAAAACAAGCATGTCAACAAAATTAAGTCTCATCGTTAACATTGATGAGTATGAGTATAGATTCTATGGCAGAAAACAGAATCAAAACTATGGGCTGACGCACAAGTCCTGAAAACACAGGCAGTAGTTCAACAAACGGAGGTTGCAATTTTGCCTTCAATTCTAGGAGGGTGGTGTTTTACAGATGAATCTTGGAAAGAAAATGATATTTATTCAGCACAAGGATGGTATAGCATATTAGAGGGTTTTGATGGTTTGATGGGGGGTAAGGAATATCAGAACTTGTCTTTCTCCTCTTCATGTAGAGATGGAAGCGTTCATGTGGGCAATGAAATCTATGAAGAATTTACGTCAGTTTCGGATAACATTTGCAACGGATTGTTTTTAATTGGAGAAGATGGTTTCGGAATCAGAAGAATGGCCAGCTTTTGCAAACTATTTAAAAGACATCAAGACCCTGAAACAGCATTTCCACAGTTCGGAAATTATAAACGTCCCACGAACGCAGAATACAAAGGCAGATAGTCTAGCACGCAGTATTAAGATTTAACCGTCTTTCGTCGTTCATATGGATGCGAAAACACCAGTTTGGTCTACAGAGTCGAGTTGAGTCTGTATGTGTTGATGACAAAAAAAGAGCATAGATTCTAATAAAAATCTCAATAACCATTATTCTACCTATATGAATTATAATATCATGTTGTTGGGCGTCATCAAATTCCAATGAACAGTATTTATCACCACAGTGGCACAGTTTTAGAAGATTTGATATTCTTTAATACTCTTAAAAAATATTCTTTAATACAATTCTTTATAAATATCCCAAAATAGGTATGCATGTGATTTTTAAAGTCCTAAGTTCGAATGTGTTGAAAGTGAAATAGTCAAATTATAGATGAGATACAGCTTATAAATCTACTACCATGATCTAAAGAATGTAGGCCTGGATCTTATTATCCGAGATCCAGATTCGATCTGAAATCCAATCGGGGTTCGTTCCGAAAATCCGGATATCCGAAGGGGCCGAATCCGGATCCGGAAAATAAAAAGTTGGATCTGTCAAAACCGGATCCGGATCCAGATATCTAAAACTTTTAATCCGGATATTCGGATCCGTAATTTTTATTAATAATTATTTTAAAAATAGTAATACCTATATATAAAAACTAATTTTATTTATTATTTTTATTTTATTTTTATAATAGTATATATAAATTTTATATAAAATCTGTAATAGCATACATAAAAATAATTAAATACTTATATATATTTTTATTTTTAAATTATTGTTAATATTTTATATAATTTAATATTATTTTTATTTATTTTAAGGTTTCAAATCTGGATCAGGATATCCGTCAGATATTACAATTTTTGGAAGAATATCCAACACCCGGATACCCGAGAATCCCGGATCCGGATATGATAGTAAAATTATGGATCCGCCGGATAATGATCCGGATCCGGATACCTCGAAATACTTCGGATACCCGATTCGTTCCACCCCTAAAAGAATGTAAACAATTAAGAAAGAAATATATGTTTATTTGTCAATGGTTAAAACTCATAAATGTGATGGTCACACTCCATCACTTGTCGTTTAGATTATGAACAAAATACATCTAAACAATATATTAGAAAGCTCGAAGAGGAGACTAGCCAACACTACCATGCTCACCATGATCTTTGCGTCATGGTGTCACTATTTTCCATAATGTATCATAACTAATGTAATATAAATCGGATAAATTAATATTTAATAAAAATAATAAATCTAATAAAATAGTAATATTACTGATCAAGCTGAATCATTTTAAATGATCATAATTCGATAAAATAATAGACTTTAGCTTTATATAAATATATAATTTTACTAAACCATAAATTTAAAATTATTATATGTAATAATTATATAAAATTTAAAATGTTGTATTTTTGGGTTTTATTCACAATAGCATCTATTTTAAAAATTTAATATTTTAAATTATGGACTTCATTCAGATATGACGTAAAACTTGTCTTTTAAAAATTATGGACTTCATTTTCAACCATCGAGTTTACTTCATCTTTCATGGTATCAATTCATTTATCAGAATTATCATCTTTTAAAAATAAGAAACCAAATCTTTAATATTCGATTCTTCAAATATTACTTGATAAAGTACCTATTGGAAATAGCAAATATACTCATACAAGTAGATCTTCTTAATGCTTGTTCCTCTTTAACTTCATGTACTTGATCATTATTGACAATTTTACATCATGGAGTATATGATCATTCTTTGGATTTTACTCATTGTTAAACTTACAACAACATGAGAATTTCCAACATTCATAATTTAGGAAAACTTGTTGTTTACCTTAATTTCTTGAATGACCATTTCTTAAGCTTTATTACTCCCACTAATGTTGTCATTCTAATAAAATCTGACGTTATTAGTTTTTATTATCATGTACAATGGTTTGGACAATATAACTTATATCATTTAGATTTCTCAGGGTAACTTATAAAGAAACCACTGTTCGTTCTGAAATCTAATTTCTTTTCATGTGGATTATATGTTCTTGCTTTAATTAGACATCTTCTTTTTTCTGAGATGTGCTATACTAGGTTTGCAGCCTTTATGCAGTTCAAAAAGAGTCTTGAGAACTGCTTTGCTGGTAACCTTATTCAAGAAATATACTGCAGTACATAATGCAAATCCATAATGATATAAGTGAGTTTGCATAAATCAAACCATTTACATAAAAGTACGGTTATGCCTTTCAGTTACACCATTATGTCATGGAGAACCAGGCTGTGTACTGATACAATTCCTAATTTTTGGAGGAATCATGGCAAAAGGTCCAAGACATTGTCTCTTTTCATCATATTTGCCATAATTTCATCACCTTTATATGACCTTATCATTTTCACTTTTATATCCTATTACATCTCTACTTTAATTATGAATACTTGTTATGTATCCAAAATTAAGACTTTCGTGCAATAGATATACATAACAATAATGTTAGTAATCATCAATAAAGGTATTGAAATACTTTTCACCTCCAAAATATAAAATGTGAAAAGGTCTACAAATATTTGTATGTATAGTTTCAAGAAGCTTTGTATTTCATGTGGCTCATTTCTAAGTGTCTTTATTTGCTTATTCCTAATGCAATTTACACACATTTCATTGTTGGCAAAATCAAGATTCACAATAATTCCATCTTTTACCAACCTTGAAAATCTTTTATTAGAAATATATTCAGCTCTTTTATGCCATAAGAGATACTTATTATAGTACATGTTTTATTCTTTAATTTTTCTTTAATGTGTAGAACTAGGTGTGTTTTAAAAGGTTGATCAGCCAGTGATATCTAATAAAGGCCATCAACAAATATTCTTGAACCAATGCAATCAGAATTCAAGAACAAATTAAAAAACAACCATCTTTTTAAGTCGATTTAAAAACCCAGTCATCAATTTTTCTTAATGAAACTAAAACTTATGGATAATAGATGAAACATAAAATGTTTGAAACGAATCCGAACAAATCCACTATTCATAATGAGGAGCGTCAACAGCTTCAACTATCACTTCATTCTATTCCCATAAGTACTTAGTTTACACTTGAAATTACAGTTTTGATCATAAATAAATCGTGCACAGAATTAATTACATGTACATTAGCACCATTATCCACTTACCAAGTTTTAGAAGAAATATTAAAAGAATAGATTCGAAAACCCTTATGGAACTTTGAAAGTTTCCTTTTCGAACTATTTTCTTCTTTTATCGCAATCATTCTGAAAGAGTTCAGACCTTTTCATCTGTCATCTTTCTTTGCCTTTTTCTTCTTATTTACTTGATCTTCTTTATGAGTGATGCTTTCATGACTTACTTAGGTCTTTCTCCTTGAACATAATAGACAACTTTAATATCTCTACGGCTAAGCCTAGCCTTCTATTGAACCATTTTATTAGCCAATTAATTCAACATCCGTCTTACAGAAATGGTGTTATAATTAATTTGGAATGGTTCATACTAAGAAGAGGAAAATTTAAGAAATTGGACAAGAAATTAATCTTCCATATTCATTCTTAAATTTAGCCGAAAGATAGGTAATTTCAATGCAATTTTCATGCATAAACCTTATGTCATTATTCTTTTATGGTTGTAAGATTTGCCATAAGTTTCCCGACTAGGGATTTTCTTGCAATCTTAAACCGTTCTTCTATATATTTACGATACTTTAAGCTTTTTCAGCTGTCATAAGGAAAGTTTTAGTGTTTATAATTTTCGTCATCTTAAGATCATAATTCTCAGTCTATTCATTTCCAAGCTTTATGAAAATTCTTTTCGTCCTAAGTACTATCCATTACTTGTTATGAAATAAAGGAGAAAATGATATCTTATTCATAAACATATGATCTCTTTATATAGGGAATTACACCGTCATAGTAATATGGAAATAGTACAAATCTTAAGTAAGAAAGGAAAAAAGAAAACATACATAACCAACCGGCTAGAACCAAATCATAAACCAGCTGGTTATTACATCCACTAATCTAGTGGTTTATAACACTCCCCCTTGGATGTCATAACCATCTAGAGCTCGTGATACACTTTACCAATATTGGTGTTGCCTCATTAAAATCTTACCAGTAAAACCCAATTGGGACAAAACCAGGTGAAGGAAAAAGAGTACAACATGTATCACTCCCCCTGATTTGTACCTCCGTGCATGTTCTTCAAGTTGGCACATGGACAATCTGATAGTTTAGCTTCATAGGTGCCAAGTCTTGAACTGGTCCTTTAATTGGCACGTCCCAAACTGATAGATAAGTTTCATGGACGTGGAGTTGGTGTAGACATGGTGAAGAAGTCGGATGACATATCATATGACTGAACTTGTAGTACTTTGAGCTTATTCATCATTTTCCAAACGTGTATAACCTGTTTGAGATCTTGTATGGATCAAATGTTATAACCTGCATTATTTATCAAAACCAAACAAACTTCTCTTTGGGTTTGGTTAGTATAAATCAATCTCAATCATTTAGTTCCTTTGAAGGTAACATAGGATGTATTAATCCTATCCCACTGCCTCATGTTCAGACATGCCAAATTTATCTAAGCAAGGTGCCAATAGTACTTATGGCAAGGGACGTGTATGGCTTTAGTTCCAATGCCTTATGGTCTAAATATATACATAAAACTATCCGACCTAGTATGGCTTGCCATATCAAGGCGCCAATTATATCAATATAGTGCACTTTTGGTCGGATGTGCATAAGCTTTAATGGTACTTATGTAAGGTCTTTCCTGGACCAAGGACATATGACTTGTCCAATCTTAGGATCAAAAGGATCTGTGACCAAGCTTAGGGGTCCTCAAGACTATGTCTTTTCTTTGGACTAAGAAGGTCTGAGTCCAAGCCAAAACAGGACCTTACGACCATAAGACTTACAATGGTTTCTGTCCGGACCAATGTACAATTTCTTTGTCCTTCCTGTGACTAAATGGGTCTATGTTCGGGCAACTATGGGACCATGTAACCATACAATGGGCGAGTCTTATTCATATAAAACGTTTGAGTACCAATGGACCTTATAGGACTTACTCAATGGTCCATGCTAATCATTTTAGCACCTTTCTATGTATGCCTTTGATCACAAGGATTTCATTTTTAAGATACTCAATTTGTAGTTCCAAACAACCTTTGTTTGTCCCAAAACTTAGTCTTTCCCAAATCTTTCATTGTAAACTCTTTCTTTAGATATTTATTTGGAAAATGTCTCTCCAGAGGTTCCTAGGATATTCTTAGATCATTAACATATTTTGTACAAGTTTGTTCTCTAGAACTTGTTGCATTTGGCAACTCAATTCCTATGGGACTTATATATATATATATATATATATATATATATATATATATATATATATATATCATTATCCAGTGGACTTATATAAGTAGGCGGTTTTTACATCCATGAACCACAAGTATAAGTTTCTTTCTTATGTGCCAGACTTATCTAGGAATCTCAACGTTTGTTGCATCCGCCACAAGGAGCATATCTCCTTATAATTGATTCCTGATCTTTGTGAGAATCCTAGTGCATATGACCATGCCTTATATCATGCATATGGTCGTGCCTTATATCAAACATATCTCGCCATGTTCATTTCTTTCACAAAGATTTATTTCTGTCCAACTGGTTTAACATTTAGAGGTGTCCGAACTTATGGGACAAATCCTCTCTTTTCTTAATAAGTTTAACTCCACGTCTTCTTTCCATATGATTTTATTCTTATTGTTGAGTGCACTCATATATAGATGTGGGTTCATGATCCTCATTCATTTCATATCTCAAGTGCTACATTGCATGCATAGTATTAGTATATCATTGATGTCGAGTACTCTTTTGTTTCATTGTGTCTTAGACATGACTTAACTTATTGAGGTTTCATTATGACATTCAGTACCCTGATGCTAGGCGTCCCAAGCATCATTCTAGGCTCCTTAGGTACAACCTCATCCATGGCCATGGCTTTTAAGTTTATACATCTTATGATTGATTATATCTAGGAGTCCCTCATCCACGGTTTAGCACCTTTCTTTAATATCCAAGGGATCTTGTCTTTAGAACTCATTGGTCTATCATATTTTCAAACATGTCTTAGACCCAATATCAACTTGATTGTGTTCTCTTGAACATCAATTCGAATTTGGTGCATTCATAGCTGGTATAGTTGACTTAGCCATTATATTCGGGTCTGCATTGGAATTTGGCAATTTGTTTAAGCTAGATTTTGTATAATCTTTTGGACTTCTAGATCTCACTCTAGAGTCCGAGGATCTTGCCAATATAAGGATGTTTGATTCCATGTAATTTTCTTTTACCCAGCTAATTCTTTTCTCCCCTTAATGTTGGATGTTCGGATTCACTGAAGTGACTATCCGTGTACCTGGCCTTTAAACAAATCATCCGTGGTTGGCTCAAGGTACTTAGAAACGTGGGGAAATCATATTAAGTCATATCCAACATATATTCCTACTCTCCCATCTTATATCTCTGTGGTGGAGCTATTGGATTCATAAACGGCACATCCATATATCTTAAGATGGGATATGTTATGTCTGGCTCTTGACCCGTTAGTAATTTGGGATGGGGAATATCTATGTTCACTTAGATCCGTGTGTATGTCCATGTGCCAAGTAGTGTTTTATACTTACCCCCGTGGACATACCATACGTAATAAATGATTTTGGGATGTGAACATATCAAGACATATAGTCTTTTAGGCGATTTCAAGGAACTCTTTTCCTTTGCCATTAGTTTCATCTATGTTTACTTCTTCTCCTTGTCCATTCTTTGTGTATGTCCACGTCCATATTTCTGCCATGGGATGTTTTATACTTACCCCATGGACATATAGTGGTTATTAAACATTTGGGACATGAACTCTTTGGCATATAGTCATTTGGACGTTTGAAGTAACATATTTCCTTTGCCTTTTGTTTCATCCGGATGAGGATTGTCTATCTTTATTTCTTGTGGACTCATTGACACGTCCATATTGTGTATGTCCATGTGTCATGGAGTGCTTAACACTTACCCCCATGGACATATCATATTTATCGAACACTTGGACGTGAACTCATTAGCTTTTATCAAGACATGTAGTCTTTGCCACTTTCTTATTTCTTTGGGCGATTTCTCTTAAAGAAATTCTTTGTTCTCTTTTGCCCACGGTTTCAATATGAGACCATCCATTCTTTCATTTAGACAAATGAGTATTGTACCACAGTCTCTGATGGTACACAGCCTCTATGTGAATACAATGCACACAGTTTCTATTAGGATACAATGCACCATCTATTTCTAGATGTGTACCCTTGCATGAGGCCATATGATATAAGTTTGGCCGTGGCATTTGTTTCTTAAGATGTTGTGGCTTGATCCACTATACACCATAATGATATTCACAAGAATGGACGTTTTGTTTTAGAGATAAAAGCTTTCATTCATTCAAAGATAGAAAACAAGGAAATGAAACAAGTTCAAAAGGAAAACGAGAGATCATGAAAACTAAGTAAAGACACTAAGTGTTTTGATGTCGAATCAACTGGACTCATTAGGCAATTTGAAGTTTCAAACTCCATAAGATCAATTTTTATAAATCATATGAGCTTTTTGGATTCTTTCCTTTTAGACTTTTTTGGTAGAGCTCAATTAGATAATTGGGAGTTCTACATGTCTTAGCCCAATGGTTAGATTGATGGTCACGTCCATAAGGGTTCCATCTTGAACCCCGGCCTTGGTTTCTTCTACCACGGCCTTGTCCATGCCATCTGCCACGTTTATAACTTCTTTGGCTATCATGGATATGGTTGGTTTCTTTATTTTGTCTTTTTGGCTAGGTGTGTATTAGGTAATGGAGTTGATCCCGGAGATCTCGTTTCACTATCTTTCATTAGCAACTCATCGTTTTGCTCAGCTTGCAATAAACATGATATGAGAGATGCATAAGTAGTGAAGCCCTTTTCACGGTATCGTTGTTGTAACAACACATTGGTGGAGTGAAAGGTGGAGAATGTCTTCTCCAAATGATTTTGGGATGTGAACATATCAAGACATATAGTCTTTTAGGCGATTTCAAGGAACTCTTTTCCTTTGCCATTAGTTTCATCTATGTTTACTTCTTGTCCTTGTCCATTCTTTGTGTATGTCCACGTCCATATTTCTGCCATGAGATGTTTTATACTTACCCCATGGACATATAGTGGTTATTAAACATTTGGGACGTGAACTCTTTGACATATAGTCATTTGGACGTTTGAAGTAACATATTTCCTTTGCCTTTTGTTTCATCCAGATGAGGATTGTCTATCTTATTTCTTGTGGACTCATTGACACGTCCATATTGTGTATGTCCATGTGTCATGGAGTGCTTAACACTTACCCCCATGGACATATCATATTTATCGAACACTTGGACGTGAACTCATTAGCTTTTATCAAGACATGTAGTCTTTGCCACTTTCTTATTTCTTTGAACGATTTCTCTTAAAGAAATTCTTTGTTCTCTTTTGCCCACGGTTTCAATATGAGACCATCAATTCTTTCATTTAGACAAATGAGTATTGTACCACAGTCTCTGATGGTACACGGCCTCTATGTGAATATAATGCACACAGTTTCTATTAGGATACAATGCACCATCTATTTCTAGATGTGTACCCTTGCATGAGGCCATAGGATATAAGTTTGGCCGTGGCATTTGTTTCTTAAGATGTTGTGGCTTGATCCACTATACACCATAATGATATTCACATGAATGGACGTTTTGTTTTAGAGAAAAAAGCTTTCATTCATTCAAAGATAGAAAACAAGGAAATGAAACAAGTTCAAAAGGAAAACAAGAGATCATGAAAACTAAGTAAAGACACTAAGTGTTTTGATGTCGAATCAACTGGAATCATTAGGCAATCTGAAGTTTCAAACTCCATAAGATCATTTTTATAAACCATATAAGCTTTTTGAAATCTTTCCTTTTAGACTTTTTTAGTAGAGCTCAATTAGATGATTGGGAGTTCTACATGTCTTAGCCCAATGGTTACTCGTTCCACACCTATAGTAAACTGATTTGGACGTGCCTCTTCTAAGTCCAGAATTGGACTGATGGTCACGTCCATAAGGGTTCCATCTTGAACCCCGGCCATGGTTTCTTCTACCACGGCCTTGTCCATGCCATCTGCCATGTTTATAACTTCTTTGGCTATCATGGACATGGTTGGTTTCTTTATTTTGTATTTTTGGCTAGGTGTGTATTAGGTAATGGAGTTGATCCCGGAGATCTCGTTTCACTATCTTTCATTAGCAACTCATCGTTTTGCTCAGCTTGCAATAAACATGATATGAGAGATGCATAAGTAGTGAAGCCCTTTTCACGGTATCGCTGTTGTAACAACACATTGGTGGAGTGAAAGGTGGAGAATGTCTTCTCCAACACATATTTATCATTCACTTCCTCACCACATAGTTTCATTTCGAAAACTATCTTAAGTAGGGCCAAGTTATACTCGTCCATGGACTTATAGTCCTGGATTCTGAGATTCCTCCAATCATATAGAGCCTTTTGGAAGTATCACCATTCTTTGGTGATCATATCTAATCTTTAGCTCTTTCCAAAGCTCTAAGGGATCAATGGTTAGATATTGATTGTTTATATTCTACATCTGAAAACATGTGTTTTACAAGTTAGATCTTTGTTTCCAAAACCTATATGGTTTATGATTTTGATCAAAACAATTTTGACAACAAGTCTGGTTGAGGTTTAATAACCAAGACTAATTAGGATTAATATCCAAAACCAAGATGGTTTATGTTTTGATCAATTCCCAATTGAATGGGAACATTATATGAATCGATTTCTAGTTCAAGGATTTTAATCAAACCGATAACCTAGCAACTTTGTTTCTATCTCAAGAACATGCATCATTCATTCAATCATGAGGTTATCTAACAACCTAAACAAAGATGCATGGTTCATGGTGTATGGGTTGAACCCTACGTACCAAAAAAGTAAGAAACAAAACGATTTCATCTTAAGGTTATCTATCAAAATAGACTAGCAACCTAGGCGATTGAATCTATCAACTTATCAAGGTATAATCAGGACTCATCAATCAAGACATGAATCAAGGGTTTTAGAATATAGAAAACGATTAGGGTTCATCTTAGTTTTAGGTTTCAATCGATTACTTACCTTTAAACTCCAATTGGGTTGAATGGACATATGTATGAGAGTTGATCACGAATTTAGAATCCTTAACCTCCACTTGGAATATGAATCAGGAATTTGATCTTGGTTGAAACTTAAACACAAGAGTCAAAAGAGAATTAGAATAGAGATCAAAACCAAAACGCAAATTAAACAAAAGAGAGAGAGAGGGATTTGCGCTTTATGGTTTAGATCAAGGAGCAGGTCGTAGCTGATGGTTCTTGAGCATCTCATGTATTAGGATTTGAAGAGGAGCATGTCATGAATCAAGAACAGCTCATGACTTAGAGACCTTAAACAAAACGATTCAATAAAGGGTTAGTATGAATCAAAGCAAAATCGCCAACAAGAACAATTTAGAGAGAGATTGCGGCTTAGGGTTTTGATTAGGGTTTTGATTCAAGATCAAGTTGTGGCTGGAGCTTAGGAGAAAGCTAGGTTTAATGTCGAAGCTTTGGCTCAGGGATTCATAGATCAATCCTTGTTGGAATCGGGTTTGGTTTCCAAAGCATGTCGGCGTGCACTGTATCTGTGCGTGAGGGCGCGTCGGTGGTCAGATTGACAAGCAGTTTGCACTGATGGATTCTTCTCGTCGAGAGCTTCAATTTGATATTTTGATCGTTTTCTGGTTCCTCACGGTTTGAGAGAACGACCTTTTGAAGTTCCGAGGTGATTTCCTTTTCGTTTAGGGTTTGATGATTTTTGGGTGAGTTGAAGAATATTTCGTGGGGCTTAGGGCTAGAGGCTATCGTGCTGATAACGTGTTATGAAATAAAGGAGAAAAGGATATCTTATTCATAAACATATGATCCCTTTATATAGGGAATTACACCGTCATAGTAATATGAAAATAGTACAAATCCTAAGTAAGAAAAGAAAAAAGAAAACATACATAACAAGCCCGCTAGAACCAAATCATAAACCAGCCGGTTATTACATCCACTAATCTAATGGTTTATAACACTCCCCCTTGGATGTCATAACCATCTAGAGCTCGTGATATTATTAGTGAATTTGACTCATAGTTGAGGAGTGTCAAATTCAAGTATAGTACTCTTAATATGAACTCAACTTTCTCTTTTCATTATGAGAAGTCGTAACCATTAATGACTAGAATAGATGAGACTTTATATGACAATCTTTCAGACGAAAAACTTTTATATATATATATATATATTGAGATATACAAGTTTAAATTAGGCTTTTAAACATAATTAACACATATATTTATTGAATACTTATGCCAAGAAATTATGGTGCTCCTGTGAGTAGCAACCATATTTTCATCAATAATCATAGTATTGGAAAACATTTACGAGTGATGTATCGAATTACTCAGATTAAGCTATCTGTGGATATACTTAATCCATATAATACAAACACTCTATAAGTATTTGATCATATTTTGTGTACATAGTTTACCTGTGGGTAACTACTTATTACTCAAAATATCAAATACTTATTTGAACATTAATTTTCATTTTGCAAATCATTTTAGAGTAAAGTCAATGTGGTGATATCTTAACTCTAATTTTACTCTTTATATGAAAATATTGTTTTATAAAAATCATACATAAATTACTTAATTTATTTTCTATACGATTTATGTATAGAAAAAATTATGCATTGATTAATTCTCATTTCAGAGATCAAAATAGAATACATACATATAATGTATGATTCAAGATTTCCGAAGACAAGTGTGAAGTGTTCTAGAACATTAGGTTTATACATTGAACTTGTTCTCTTAAGCATCTTCCATTAAACTTGTCCTTCAAGTCACTCTTCTCTTCTAAAACATTGCCACTTATACTTTAATTAAAGCATTAGAAAATAAATTCTCTTATTTACCATTTCTATTGGTTACCAAGTATGCTTATGGCTAATAATCTCAATAAGAAATAGATTAACATAAGACCACATCATGGGAAAGAAATATTCATTCGTATACATAATATTTCTTACAAAAGAGAGTTGAGACATAATCTCTGTTTCGACAGTACTTATCAGAAATAGCAAACAATGAAATTACTACATTAGTGAACAAACAAAGAGACTCATCGTGACAGTTCTAGACTCGTCGAAATTGATGCAAGCATCGATTTCCTCAAACAAACTTTAAAAACAAAATATATGTACAAGAATGAAGCATTCGATGAGTCTGGCAGGATAATTTCCGGAGAAGACAGTGGGGTTTGAAAGGGTCTGAGGCTGAGACGCAGTGGAAGAGCCGGTGGAGAAACGTAGGCGCATGAATGGGAGCATTTTTGTGTTAAGCGTAAGAGGCTCCAGAAAGACCATGTTCACTAGGTTGGTGAATGCAGTTGAGATGGAGTTCTAGTCGGAGATGAGGCCTTCAATAGAATAGGGTTTAGTAGTACTGAATTAACTCTGGAAAAGAAAGTGTAACCTTTGCAGCAGCAGCGACCTAATGTATGAGTTCGACGAGATTTAAAGAGTAAACGACAGTTGAATTCAAGCAAAAACTTGTTTTGAGAAATATGTTTGTCTGTTTACAAAATTACTTTTAACACTCTTAGAGATATATAGCATAATTTTTGTTTTGATATTTCATATGAAAGAACCCACAACACTCATTTATTCTCAAAATATGCATATTGATTGATAATTTAGAATATCTGATGATTCATATAATTAAGAGACATGATGATGTTAGTTGTAGATGTATATATGTAAACAGCTGAAGATTCGTATAATCAAGAGATATGATAATGTTAGATGTAGATGTATATATATACAGTCTTTGGAACACGAAACTAAAAATTAGGTAGGTTCACTGTCGGCTTAGAGTATGTGCTCAGAGTGCACTTGCATCAGCCATCAGGTCTTTCTCTTTTCTCCATTTTTATTGAAAACAATTGGGTCCTATTTTCCTAAAATGTAAAACATTAGGGTCTTTTGGTTTTGATACATACATTAATATAACTGAAGCTTTTTTTTTGTAATTGCAACTTAGCACAAGAACGAAATACTATTTGAGTCAGACCTGAGTGGATGAATCAGTGATAGGTATAATCATGGACAAAATTAATTAAATCACCATATAATAATGGGGTTGTTGCAAAAGTAACTCACAACTCAAAGTCAAACACAAAACTAACCTCTTCTTCTTTGTTGGAAATGGTTAGCTATATTCAACCCTACTTGTTCACATTATTCACGAAAATGCCATTAATTTATGTTTTTTTTTTTTTCCGAAAATGGCTCTTTTACTCTCTCAACCTCATCACCTTCACAAATTTACTTGATTGCCATTGCCATCAATACACCAACCACAACAAACTACCAATTTGGAGCTCTTAATGCCCCCCTTAATGCACCTAGTACGATTTACACTCTCTCTTTCTCAATTGTTATGAACTAAAAACAACTTCTCTCTCACTTTGCCTCAATATTCATCCAAAAAACTCAAGCTTTTGATTCAAAACTTTTTATGGTTGATAGAGCTATTGAAGCATACAATTCATCGTGGGTTACTTTCGTTTGAGGTTCTGGGTGGTTGGAGAAGACTCTGTGTGCTAAGGAAGTCATCTCACTAGTTTAAGGTAAGAAATTGAATTTTTCCAGACTGTTACGTAGAAGACTTACCCGTAAGTCTTCTGGTCCAACGGACGACTTAACTAAAGTCGTCCGGCTTTGTTCTTTAAAAAAAATCGTGAGAATACCCTAGACGACTTACCAGTAAGTCGTCCAGGATAAACGGGTTAGTTTTGCATTTGACCGAATTGTGTCAGATATTTGACTTTTTCTGGACGACTAAGTCGTCCCAAGGAAAACAAAAATTTCAAATTTTATTAAATCTAGACGACTTAACTGCGTCGTCCTTGGTTACTTTGCAATTGGAAAATAAAACTTAAATATTTAACTTAGGGCGACTTACGGGGTCACGGAAAACGACTTAGTTGAAAGTCTTCCAAGATAAGCAAAGTCGTCAGATTCTTGGTAAGTCGTCCCAAGTCATCTGGTCAAACCTTGGTTATCTTGGGCGACTTTCTCCTAAATCATCTGCCGGGCGACTTTCGTAAAATCGTCTGGTAAAGTTAACTAACCGTAGAAGACCTACAATTAAGTCGTCTAGCTTCAATTAAATATTGTAATTTTGTTTACCGAGGCGACTTACCGTAAGTCGTCGGGAAAAGTCAAATATCGACACAATTAGTTCAAATGCAAACCTAACCCGTTTATCCTAGGCGACTTCCTTGGGCGACTTACTGTTTAGGCGACTTACGGCGACTTAATGGTAAGTCGTCCTAATTAAAATTCAATTGCAAAATGACCTGTTTGGGCGACTTCTTGTTTAGTTGTCTAGACAACTTCTGTTTAGTCGTCTAGGCGACTTCTGTTAGTCGTAGAAGACTTACTTTTAGTCGTCTAGCGACTTGTTTAGTCGTCTAGGCGACTTACTGTTTAGTCGTCTGCCTTAATGTTTAGTCGTCTAGTCGTCACTTCTTGTTTAGTCGTCTTCTATGTTTACTAATGTGTTTTATTTTGAATTTTTGCGGATGATCGTCAGTTACATGCAGTGTATGGGGAATGGTTGTTAAAAGATTGCTGTTGGGATTTTGTGGTTGATAATGCAAAAGGGCGAGAATGTTTTTTTGAGTGAAGGTTCGATGCGGAACTTCTTGCAATGGCTCTAGAAGATTTTAACCGGACATGAGTACAGAATCTGTGGAGATAACCTACTCATTACCAGCAGAAATGATGATGGCTCCAGACACCCTTCCTATTCATGTTACAAGTGATAGACAAGTTAGAAACTTGCTCGAGATAACCAAAGCATAGGCTTTGTGTATCAAGCCGTAGCAAGGTGCAAATGGTTTCAGATGATGAAGCTGATGAATGTTTTGAAGAGGATGATGATAATTTGGTTGAAGATGAAAATCATGATGGGGAGGAGGATGATGGGGAGGATGATGGGGAGGATGATGGGCAGGATGGCGATGGGGAGGAGGAGGATGGTGAGGAGGATGGTGATATCTCTATTAAAACTGAAGCGGACAAGAATGGTGAGGATTACAGTGTTTATGGAAAGGTTGAAGATGAGGATGAAGAAGATGATATATGTTTTGAAGAATTAAAACAGGAAGGTGGAAGATCGAATGGTAACAATATCTATGTCAACCGAGTTTTGGTAGCAAGGATGCACTTTCAGAACTGAGGTTGACAGCGGAGGCTTAAGTTCACCTTCAGAATATACAAGTCAACGAAAACTCTCCTTGTGACAACATGTCCGGTTAGTGGTTGTGAATGGAAGGTCGAGCAAGTGTGAAACATGGGACAGAAGCGTTTTGGGTAACAAAGTATGTGGAAAAACATACATGTTCAGTGGGAGATCGAATCGCTCAGCGGAGACACTGTACTCTAAGTATGTTGGTAGGCTTTTCATTGATCGTGTTGGAATCATTGATGGGTTGAATCCGCATATCACTATTGCAATGAAGAAGATGTTTAGCATGACTCTTGATTACACCACTTCATACAGAGCACTTTTATATGCACAAACATTGGTGAGAGGAACAGCAGAAGATGGGTATTCGTCTGCCATCATATCTCGAGCAAATCTCCTTAGCAAATCGATTCTATCACAGCTATAGAACTTGATTCTATGAATAGATTTAAGTATCTATTTCTCTCTTTGGAGCTTCTATCAAAGGTTTTAGATATCGAGAAGGGTCATTGTGGTGGATGGGACTCACCTAAGTGGGAAGTATGGAGGTGTTATGCTAGTTGCAACCGCACAAGATGGGAATTTTCAGATATTTCCATTGGCTTTGGGATCGTAGATGCTGAAGATGCACCTTCTTGGGAATGGTTTTCACAAAATTGGCTATTTGTGTATCGATGACCAGCCTCTAGTGATAGTCTCCGACCGGCACTTGGCCATTAAAATCGTGTGACAAGGTGTTTCCTTGGGCAACCCGAGGAATATGTTATTATCACCTTCAAGAAAACATTGTCAAAAATTTAAAGGAAACATCTCTTGTACTTGGTGAAAGGTGCTGCTTATGCTCATACGGTTTCAGATTTTGACCGGTACATGGATGAGATACAGTGCAAATCGGACCTTGCAACATATTTGGAGGATGCCGGCGTATGGTCAAGGGTTCATTGCCAGGGGACAGGTACAACATAAAACAAGCAACATCGCTGAATCTATTAATTCCGCTGAAGCGAGCTAGAGGATTTCGATTCAGTTCCTGTTGGAGTTCATAAGGGAGAAGCTAGGAAAGTGGTTTTGGAAAAGGAGAGAAGATGCTTTGAGTCTCACTACTCAACATAGTCGGGGTGTTGAACACTTGCTTGCTGTTCGATCGGAGATAGCAGATCGATGGCGGTACAACCAATTGGCGGATGGCAATTCTTTGTGAAAGGTGGCAGAATGGACTGTGTGGTTGATTTGGAACATGGGAAATGTGATTGTGGTGTCTATGCAGTGGAGAAAATACCTTGCTCTCATGCTATAGCTGCTGGAGAATCTGTCGGTTTGCATATCAACACACTTGTATCTCCGGTACTCAAAGGATTTTCTGTTTGCAGGATACTCGAGAATATATATCCTTGTAATGGACAACAAGTTGAGGAACACACATGCCTTCCTCGGAGTAAAGCGTGGTCGGGAAGACGAAGAAATCAAGATGGCAATCCTGGTTGGAGCTATCCAGGATGAGAGGGCGTAAACCAGGAAGCAACACGAGCTTATAGATGCTCTGTGCAAGGAACCTGGCCATCTGAAACCACAATGTAAGAAAGCGAGGTTTAGTCTTCCGGCGACCTTCATTTAAGTCGTCGAAGGTCGTCCATTTAGTCGTCGAGTTTTTATTCAAGAAGACCTTCAAGTTAGTCGTCCGGTGTTTAGTCTTCTAGGCGACCTTCATTTAAGTCGTCGAAGGTCGTCCATTTAGTCGTCTAGAGTTGTTTTATTCAAGAAGACCTTCAAGTTAGTCGTCCAGGTGTTTAGTCTTCTAGACGACCTTCATTTAAGTCGTCCGAAGGTCGTCCATTTAGTCGTCTAGAGTTGTTTTATTCAAGAAGACCTTCAAGTTAGTCGTCCAGTGTTTAGTCTTCTAGGCGACCTTCATTTAAGTCGTCGAAGGTCGTCCGTAAGGTCTTCATGGTCTTCATGTAATGAACTTATGTGTCAAAAAATCTATTATTAGTGTTTTATATTAGTTGAGTTGAGATGGTTGTATGAAACAAATGATAACAAAAGGAACTGCACATAAGATTACAAAAGTTTACAAATACAAAAGGTTACTGCACAAAATATCAAGTTTATATACAAAGGTTACAAATACATTGGCTACAGCCTGATCTATCTGTCATCACCATATGCACCATAGTTTTCATCGCCATCCCTGTTTTCCCACAGATGCGTCAGGCAACTCTTCAAATATATCCACCGCCATCTTATCCCTAATAGCCTTCCCTTGTTCTTAGCAAACTCTTTTACTAAATGGCATCCCAAGAGCATGACATTCAATGTACTTTAAAGCGTACACACCACAATCACCAGCTCTGGCCTGAGGTAAATCCTCTAGTCTCTCATAAGTGAATGGCCAGGCTGTATTCGCACGATACCACGTCATTGGGAGCACACTCAACAAGCATATAAGGGATCATGTGGAGAAAAGGCTCCATCACCTCATCGAGTTTTCTGGGGAGATACATGTACGATGCTGTCAAAGGCGACAATGTGCCTCTTAGGGATTTGGATCCACATAGCAATCCAATGACTGTCGTTGTAGTTCAGTGGCATAGACATCTGTGATATCAAGGCCCCAAATCCTGTTTGATCTGCAAAATGATGGTATAGTGCCATTATAATAATTCAACGCCAGGTAGTCTTCTTCCTAAACCATTCCTATCGGCTCGGAATCCTTAAAATCCTTGTAGTTAAAACTCCAATGATGAGCAAAGAGATGATCAAGGAAGCATAACTTGTCGCTCCTGAAATGATGTGGGTTATCCGTGTACCTCTTCCTCAACATTCATCCAAGCATCAATATGCTGCATATAAGATATCGACGACTTAGCTAGTAACTGTAAGTTAGTGATGAAAGTCATCTACGAATCAGACGACTTAAGGGTAAGTCGTGCATCATCATTAGGCGACTTAAAGGTAAGTCGTCGGACGATCATCTGAAACGACTTATCGGCGACTTATTGGTAAGTCATCTGGTAAGTTGTCTACGTAAACGACTGTCCGGCGACTTACAAGTAATTGAACTAAGTCATAGCAGAAGACTTACAGTCCGTCAGCCATTCTAAGTCTCTCGGAGGGTCTGATACCACCAAGTCGACAATTCGTGGTTTTTCGTATGGTGTTCTATATTGACTGCAAACACAAAATGTTTAAAAGCGATCAGTTTTTGTAGACTAAAGCAAGCTATTATGGGAAAAGCAAACACTTACGGACACTCTTGCAACCAAGTAGCGAGCTCTTTCAATTTATCCTTGTTATTTGGTGCAAAGGATGATAGCTGGATCTTGCTGCATGATGGCCCTGGCGTCGTGTTGCCCGCATAAGGAGATTGCTGTGAAGCAGCAAGTTTCCTTCTTCGATCACTCTTTGCACGGCCAAGGATCATAGCAGCGTCCCTGTTTTCTTCAGGTCTAGCTTTCTCCAAGGAACTACCATCTGTATGCACATCAGTCCCTTTCTCCTCCGCAAGGAACTACCATCTGTAGGCACACCAGTCCCACGGGAACTAGCAACTGTAGGCACAGCAGGCCCTTTCTCCTCCGGTACTAGCAACTGCAGGCACAGCAGGCCCTTTCTCCTCCGGCAAGGTACGAGCATCTGTAGGCACATCAGTCCCTTTCTCCTTCTGCAAGGAACTACCATCTGTATGCACACCAGTCCCTTTCTCCTCCGGCAAGGAACTACCATCTGGAAGACTTTCACTCTGCAATGTACAAAATTATAAGTGTTCTACTACTTAATTATAAGTCGTCAGAAAGTAATCCAGCTGGGCGACTTAATAGGCGACTTACAATCCGGTTAGGTTAAAGGACATTGTAAATTTCGAGGTTCGATGCGGTTTGGGCGACTTAAATGTAAGTCGCCTACATTAAAACTAGACACTTTAAAAACATAACCCCTAAACATAACCCTAAACTTAATTAACTAACTAGACACTTTAAAAAATCAAATTAAACTTAAAAGTGTTAAGTATACACAGAAATAAAGACATATAAGTAAAAATATATATTTTAGAAAAATCCAAGCTTTCCAAAATCTAACCCTAAGAATACATACAATACTACAACATATGTTTTCAAACCCTCAAAACCAAAGAATATCATGATTAACTACTTTCACTCATCTATGTTGAAAACTATTCATTTTATTATATGTTAATTTACATCATTTAAAACTGTTAATAATTACATGATTTTATTTTTCACTTGTCCAAACATTTTTTTTAATTTATAAATTATTTTAAGCTCAATGAGCGACGACTTAGTTTTAAGTCGTCCGAGTCAGACGACCTTTTGTTAAGTCGTCCAAGTCCAAACGACCTTGTTAAGTCTTCAAGTTACATGATTTTTATTTTCACTTGTCCAAACATTTTTTTTTAATTTATAAATTATTTTTTGCACAGAACCAGACGACTTATTTTAAGTCGTCCGAAGTCAGACGACCTTTTGTTAAGTCGTCCGAAGTCCAAACGACCTTCATTAAGTCTTCAAGTTACATGATTTTTATTTTTCACTTGTCCAAACATTTTTTTTAATTTATAAATTAATTTTAAGCTGAGCCGGACGACTTATTTTAAGTCGTCCGAATCGAGCGACCTTTTGTTAAGTCGTCCGAAGTCAGACGACCTTCATTAAGTCTTCAAGTTACATGATTTTTATTTTATTTTCACTTGTCCAAACATTTTTTTTTAATTTATAAATTATTTTTAAGCAAACAGACGACTTAGTATAAAGTCGTCTCTCCGACGACAACTTCATTAAGTCGTCCGAAGTCGAGACGACCTTAAATCGTCAGAACTCCATTCAGACCTTCTTTAAGTCTTCAAGTTAGTAGTTAGACATAGGAATAACATTATTAAAATTATTTTTAAAACCAGAAATTCATTGTTCAAATTTAAAAAAAAAATTACAAATAACATAATTAAAATTATTTTTTTGGAGGCCGCTCAAGGCCGAGACCAAAACCAGCCCTCGCCAAGCTTCTCCCAATCAGAAAGGGACCTTGATAGCCTTCACCTCCTCTTTCGCGTCGAGTTCGGCTTTGAGTCTGGTTTTCCGCCGGATGTCAAACCGGTCCCCTTGTGGAGCATCTCCTCGAGCAAAGCGATCTGATCGGAGAGAGTTGCGTTCGACTTGCAGAGTTCTTTTGGCCGTCGCGGTTTGCTCATCCCTAACCAAGCGGAGGATCGCCCGTACCGTTCGTTGCAGCAGCCTCTCCTTGGCGTAACCCTCTTCCGGGTTTTGCGTAGTCTTCCTCCATCGGACGCTTCCTCTTGAGGTCGATCGATCCAGACATTTTAAACCTAGCAGCATAAATCACATCAGAACAAGTATGGCGTAATGATGATAACTAAAGTCGTATAATAGGTCGAGATTTCTTACTTTCGGAGTTTGAGAGGAATTTCTTCTTCTTCTTCTTCAGCCTTTAGTCTTCCTTACTGTATTGAGGGGTTGATGGTTATTTATAGATAGTATCATAACCGTCCCAAGAAGTTGTCGAGAATGATTGCGACCTTACGCGTGAGATCAGTTTCCAACGAAGGCAACTCTTGGCTGTGTGGTGCAATTAAATGTGATTGGTTAAGAAAGAGGTGCTAACATTGGTAACTGTTTTAAGTCGTCCACTGTTTAGACTTCCGGCGACCTTCATTTAAGTCGTCCGAAGGTCGTCCATTTAGTCGTCGAGTTTTTCTTTAAGAAGACTCAAAACTATAAGTCGTCGAAGTCGGGCGACCTTCAAGTTAAGTCGTCAGAAGTCCGGCGACCTTCAAGTTAAGTCGAAGTCCGGCGACCTTCGTTAAGTCGTCCAAGTCCAGATAGTATGGTATGAAAAGGACAAGCATGAAAAGGCAAGTTACGTTTCCTTATACAAAAGCATAATTGTTTGGTAGGAGGATAGGTTACAAAAATACTACCTCTATCCTGACCATTACGTTTCCTTATACAAAATACTACATTCTATCCTGAGTCAAGTACATCATCATCAAAGGTGGAAAATGTCTTCGTTCTCGTAGAATGGAAATTAGGAAGCTCCTTAGATATCTCCACCGCCATCTTCTCCTGATCGCCTTTGAGTTCTTATGACACAACAAATCTGGACGAAACTGAAGAGCATGACATTCAATGTACTTGAGAGTGAACAAACCACAATCACCACCTCGGCACTGAGGTACTCCAACGGTTGGACTCTCATATGTGTATGGCTCCAGAGACAACTTGAAACGTTCTTCATCCGAGGCAGCGTACTTAACAAGCAGGTAAGGGATCATGTTGACAAAGGCTCCACTAACACCGAGTTCTCGATCTCTGATATGTCCGACAATGCTGTCCCACGACTATGTGCCTCTTTGGGATCGATATCCACATAGCAACCCAATGGTTGTTTTTGTAGTTGAGTGGCGCATAAATATCATCCACATCAGTCCCCCAAACCTTCCCAGATTTGCACCATGATGGTAAGTTGCCTCCATAATAATCCAACGCCCCACCAGGAAGCTTTCTTCCTAAACCATTGACATTGGGCTTGCCTGCCTTAAATTCCGGGTACTTGCGTCCAATGCTGAGCAAAAGTATGGTCAAGAAAGCACATTCTGCGCTCCTGAAATGCGATGGATTTTTTTGGTACCGTTGCCTCAGTAAATAAATAAAAGCATCCATATGCTGCATATAAAACAAGACAAGTCAGTGATAGAAGACATTACGGACGAGTTAAAGATAAGTCGTCTGTTAGGTAGATGACCTATAGGACGACTTATCATTAAGTCGTCTGTTAGGTATGACTTATAGGACGACTTATAATTAAGTCGTCTGTTAGGTCATCTAAACAGATGACTTAAAGGCGACTAAAACATCGCCTGTTAGGTCGTCTGTATAGATGACCTAACAGACGACTTATAATTAAGTCGTCTGTTAAGTTGTCCATTAGCTCTCTAAAGTAAATAGCAGAAAACTTACTCTGTCGTCCAGCCATGCTAAGGAGGTTCGGTGTGGAATAGAACCGACTTGGACATAGGCGTGGTTTCTTATCCAAGCGTGTTTTGAAATAACTGCACACACATAATGTAGATAAGCGCAATCATTTTATAGCACAAAGCAAGCTATTATGGGACATTTTCTCACTTACGGATCAAGTTTCAACCAGGCTGTGAGCACCTCCGACATCTTCTTGTTAGCGAAGGCAAAAGGATCATATCCTTGTCCAACCTTTTTGTTTCGAATGATATGTTTGACAGTGCTGTTTCCCTTAAAAGGAGTTTGCTGTGAAGGAGCAAGTTTCCTCTCTCGGTCAATCTTTTCATGGACCTGTGCAATCATTTTATCCTTCTTTGTGCCTTCGAGATTCTGCCTTATGTCTGGCGGTGGGTACTCGTTTGTCCAATACAAGAACGCTAAGTTCACTCGTTGCTGGAGAATCATGCAGCTGTGGAATCGCATATACTTCTGGAGCTTTAGCCTTTGGAGCCTCAAGGCGGGTTGACTCGTTAGCTCCATTCACACTTTCACTCTGAAATTTGGATGTACAAGGCGGGTTTAAAATCATTGACCAAATCCATACATACAAATCAAACAAATCAAACAAATCAAACAAAATCCATACATACATAAAAAAAACAAATCAACAAAGGTTCAACCAAGCACACACAACAAACAAAGCACATCAGTTCTTATTCATATCACTTTGCCTAGTGACTCTGCTCTGTGATTTTGGAAGAGGTTATGGTACTAACCCTTGTTAGTGCAAAGGTGGTTTGTGAGCCAAGTTCGGTTTTGGTGATTCCAACCATCTTCTCTACAGCTTCCAACCTATCACTCAGCAACTTAATCTCCTTAAGGCACATCCCGAACAGCTTTTTCAGTCTCATCTTTAGGTGCCTCTACGGAGCCTCCTTGCAAGCCTCCTTGAGACCCCTTTACAAGCTTTTTCGAGGCCTTCCACTATCTTCCTTCAAACCACTCAAAGTCTCCGCTGCAATCACTTCATTCATCTGATTGACTTCCCAGCAATCCATGGTCCACTTCCATTTAGGATTGAATTAAACATAACTTTGATTATGTTATCCGCGGCCGAGTCCTCTGCATCAAACTCCCAGCGTGGAAACATTTCACCAAAGTCCTTCTCAATAAAGTTGATCACCTTAGTGCGCAAAATGCATAAACTTCAGTCCCTACTACACAGGCGACTTTAATTTAAGTTGGAAAGTCGTCAGAAAATGCTTCACACGACTTAAATTTAAGTCGTCGAGTCGTCTAGAAAAGACTTCAGGCGACTTTTCGGACGACAAATTTTAGTTGATGTGAGACGACTTAAAGTCGTCTTAACCGACTTAAATTAAAGTAAGCATTTTCGACGACTTTCCAGCCGACTTAAATTTAAATTAGTGCGGTTTAGGGACTGAAGTTTATATACCTGCCTCAAGATGGCCTCTTTAAAACATCGTCCTTTGCCACCCTTGTAAGCCAGCAACGGTGGAGTCGGCCTGTTTGGTTGGGGATTCCCAAAATTTGCACCTAAATCTGGCGGAAGTTGTACACCCACACGAAGAACTTGAATAAAGCCATCAACAGTGTATGAATTTGCTTCCAAATTTGCTGCCTTCACGAAGCTATCAGCACCTTGACTCTCCCCAAGGATAATTCTCAAATTTTCTAAATCCATCACTAGCTTTGCAAGACTAGCACGTATAGGGGTTGAGAACTTTCTCCCTTCAATGAATCCGGCTAAGATAGCAAGGTATCCGAGCATATCGCGATCTTCCAGCGACCACTCTTGGCATCTCTTAAATGCTCCTATTATCTGATCAACATTTGGCCCAGCCTCGATATGAACACCCATCTTGTCCCGAAAGCAGCCATCTCCTTCGTAACCTCACACCTTGGATTTTCGAGGTCCTTCATGTCCGCCAGTTCAGACCAGTGAGGTGTTCAAACTCTATCAGTGAAAACCTCATCGGTTCTACACCAACGAGACCAGAGCTCATATTTCTTCTTGATCTTAAGCTGGAAACCGGTATATAATGCACCAGCCTTGAAGCCCAATTAAAATTCAGCTCCTTGAACTTGATGAACACTCCCAACCGACTCCTTCAGCTCCTCATATTCGTCAGCTCTTAGACCTTCACTTAGAGCAGCAAACAACTTCGAGTTATCAGTATGATACTGAAATGCTCTTCATTGCAGTGGGTTCTTTCCCAAATGTATATATCCTCCGGGAGTTCTGGTAAATCCATTTTTCCTTGCAAAACAATCAAATACAATCAAATACAAGCATCGAACAAGCAAACTATTCTAAATACAAATACTGCATGTAAAATATAGTGAGAAGACTGCTGGACGACTTCCAAGCGACTTCGAAGTCTTAAGTCGTCACGACTTCGTAAGTCTTCTAAGGACTCTTATTACAAGATGGATGGATGAATGACTTACGGTAGGAGAAGATAACGACACCAGCGGTTCAGATCTGCAAATATCGGCGAGAAAAGAAGAAGGAAAGAATCGAGAAGATGGATTTCGCCGTTTAAGGAGAAAAGGCTAGGGTTTCCAAAATTTGTGAAAAGGGAAAAAAATGTATTTATATGTCCGTAAATTATTGGTTAGGCTTAAATTACTTTGTTAAATTATAGGTTCGATGCGGTTTGGGCGACTTAAATGTAAGTCGTACATTAATTTCAACAGGCGACTTATAGTTAAGTCGTCTTTTCCTAAACATAACCCTAAACTTAATTAACTAACTAGACACTTTAAAAATCAAATTAAACTTAAAAGTGTTAACTATACACGAAATAAAGACATATAAGTAAAAATATATATTTTAGAAAAATCCAAGCTTTCCAAAATCTAACCCTAAGAATACATACAATACTACAACATATGTTTTCAAACCCTCAAAACCAAAGAATATCATGATTAACTACTTTCACTCATCTATGTTGAAAACTATTCATTTTATTATATGTTAATTTACATCATTTAAAACTGTTAATCATTACATGATTTTTATTTTCACTTGTCCAAACATTTTTTTTAATTTATAAATTATTTTAAGCTCAATGAGCAGACGACTTAGTTTTAAGTCGTGCGACTGATTTAAAGTCGTCAGCGACTTCGATGGGGTAGAAGCGGAACAAATATTCGGTTTTTTTGTTTGTTCACAAGGGGTTAGTTGTAATTTCAATACCCTTTTAGGTTACTTTTGCTATTGATTCAAGTTTGGGTTTACTATTGTATTTGAAATCATGTTTTGAGTCACAATTGGCAATTTTCTCTATAATAATTTATACAAAGATTTAGAGGATGTGACAATTTATCTCACACTTTTCTCTTTCGTCTTGCGTGAGTGTACATCAACACACATAAAACCTTTGATCACATTATATTCTATTTTACTAGTCACATGGAATATATTTCATAAACATAAAGTATAAATACAAGTATGTAACCGTAGTGAGGAATTTGAAGATCATCAGTGCAAAAAAATATAAGATTTACCATTTATCGTTTAATTCGATGGCTGAAATCCGGTTGTACTGTATATCCGTAAATATTATTTATGAAGTAATATGTAAAATATGTATCACCATCTTATCCATCTTAACAACATAAAAGATAACATGACTTTTAAGAAATGTAGTAAGGAATTAACCTATTATGACATGGATAATTTTCTTTATAAAAATTTATACTTTTTGGATTTTTTTAACTATTAAAATGATTATTAATTCATATATATCCATTACGTAAATTTTTATATCCATATTTATTTTTGGCAAGAATATAAAAATATATTAATAACTCATACATCACCATTAAATTAATATATTTATATATATATTAATAAAATAAACTAAATATAATTAAAATATAATTTTGACATCAACTTATTTACTATATTTTGTATATCCAAATTAATTGTTAGTGTGCATCAATAAATACAAAACTAAAGCATCACTAGTCAAATATTTTTTGTTTATAATTAAATAATTCAAATTTTAGTTAAATTTATCGGTTCATTATGTTAATTAATAAAATTGTTTAGCAAATTAACATATTTTTACTAAAACAAACAAAAATAATTTTATATAATCTATGTATTTAAATATAAACATATTTGAAATGAGGTGATAATAAGCATATTTAAAATAAATAATCAATAAATACAATATAATAATAGAAATAAAAATTTGTTTGTATAAAATGTAATTGTAACTGTATTGAAATTTAACTAAAATCAAAGTGAAATACTTAAACCAGATCAAAAAATTAAGACGACAAAAATATATTTTTTGGTTGTATTTTTTTCAAAGCGATGAAACTAAAATATAAAAATAAGAATGTCTAAGTGTAAACAAAAAAATTATTTTGTAACTAAAAAATATTATATTTAAACTTATTATTTTGTGCATAGCATAAGAAAACTTCTAGTACAGTTGATATAGGTAAAATGAATATATAATTTCATTTGATTGCATGTTTTGATAATTGAGTTGTGTATATGATACGTATGTGTTTCTATAAATTTGAAATGTGTTCATAAACAATTGTTTCACTTTACATTTACATAATTCATGAGTTTATAAATATGTGTTATTCTATAAAACTAACTAGATTTTGACCCGTGCGTCCCGCACGGGTTTTGAATTTTATTTTTAGTTTTGAGCATATGTAACGACCTTTGTAGACTGAAAATTTAAATAGTATTGTTTTTTAGGTTAGTCTTGGTTCATCTCTTTGAAAGCCTAATCTTCTAAATACTAATATTCTGTGAATTTAAATATAAGCCTAATCTTCTAAATACTCGAGAGATTCAATTAAAGGTTTGGCTTTTTCATTTGTTTGATCTTATTTCAGTTTAAGAATTTTTGTCGGATTTATTAAATTCTTTTATCGGATTTATTAAATTTCAACCGTAAGGTTTGATCTTCTAGGTTTTGACCCGTCTTTGAAAGGGCGGATATTATTTTCACTTTTATGAAATATATTATTTGTTTGTAATTATTGAATGTATTTTATCTTAGTAAACTTTCTTTATAATAAATTTGAAACATAGAGTCTCTCTGGTAGAGTATGTGTTTTTCTGGCTTTGTTTTATTCTCTCTCAATCAACATATTTATTTGGTTTGTTGTTAAAATAAATGATTTTAGAGCGTCAATGTACAATACTTTTATATTGATATTTTGTTTAAACAATGTGACATATTTCTATATTAATTAAATATTTAAATTGTAATTTAAATTTTTATACAGATTAAAATATTTGTGTAGTTTGTTGTTAGAAACGATTTTGAATCCAAATGTACAGTACTTTTATATTGATTTTTGTTTCGGTTCAAATATATTTATTTCAGTATAAGCTATATAAAAATTAGTCAACTAAAGAATCTATAAATTAATAAGATAGATATATGAATATCGATTTGATTAGATAAGTTTTGAAATTTCAATTAATTAATTTAAATTAATTTTAAATACAATTATAGAATCTGTAAATTAAAAAAATACAAAAGGAAGTATCTAGAAAAAATTTCAAAACCTAAAAAGCATATGCAAAGCGATCCGTACCTAAATGGATACTCGAATGTCTATGCATAATTGATTCCATACACAAATAATTTTTTATTATTTTTATGTGTTTAACTAAATTAAGCGAAATATTAATTTTTTTATTTAGTAATATTTGTACAATATTAATAATGATCAATATATGAATATCGATTTGTTTAGGTAAGTTTTGGAATTGTAATTAATTAACTTAAATTGATTTTAAATATAGTGATAGAATCTGTAAATAAAATTAAATACAAAAGAAAGCACCTAAAAGAAATTTCAAAACCAAAAAATCTATACAGAAGAAACGACCTGTACCTAAACGGTACTTTCGAATATGTATGACTAAATGATTCCGTAAAAAAAAATTTATGTGTTTGGCTAAATTAATACATGAATATCGATTTGTTTAGATAAGTTTGGAATTGTGATTATTTAGTTTAAGTTGATTTTAAATGTAGCGGTAGAATCTGTAAATAAAAAATACAAAAGGAAGTACCTAATTTATTATAAATGAAATGACTAATTATGTAAATAAAAGAAAGTATATATACTACTATCTATGTTTCCAAACAATTCTCAATTAATATTGTTTTTTTCCAGACAAACCTCTTTTTTAAACTGCAATCCATGTTTCCAAACACTCCAATTTTATACTTGATCTGCGCTTTAAAAGCGCGGGATCGATATCCTTTTAAATTTTTTTTTTAAATATTTGTAAAATGTAATTTTTTCACAGGTTTTATCTTTATTTATAATATAAGTGTGTTATATAATTTCGTTGATTGTTTATATTTTTTTATTTTAATGACTATCTTTATTTATAAAATAAAAATAGATTACTAAATACATAGAGTTAGTTTTAATATACATAGAGTTGTAGTGCTTTCAACGTATGTAAGACTTATGTGTTAAAAGGTTTTATAACTTGGTGTGTATGGAATACAATAAAGGAACACCCGTCAACCCATAATAAGGACCTCACATAAATTCTTGCATCTCATAGACCTTTGATCATTGAGAAACATGTTGAATGAAGGGTGTATCATATATCTATCAAAAACGCATGTAATATATACCAAGATAGACCACCCGATTTCCTTTCTTGTACTTCCTTTGAGATACTATGTCTCCAGAAAAACATGGGACCTTTTAGTATTTTTTATGACCTCTTGTTCCTTTTATATTTGACTCTCCATCCCACTTAACTGGATCCCCAAAACCCCCGTGAACACAAGTAAACCATTTAATAGAATAAAAGAAAAATTATCAACCATAGTGAATCAAGTGAAGGAACCCCAAACACATATCCAATAAGCCAAAAAAAAACTGAACAGAAAAACCTTAAAACAAAATGCATAAAGAGAAAACACTCCCGACAGATTTGTTTCTCGTCTCTCGAAATCTTTTCTGCAATATAATATGGAAAGTATATGAGAAAAACTCTTTAAAAACCATTCATCTACCTCAAACCTATCGTAGATCCCATGGATCTCTAGAGCCACCTCAATCGAATTCTCAGAAATATTAAAAATCTCGACCTACTTTTACAATATGAGTGGTTTGTCTAAAAGTCGTTTAACAAAGCCATATTTATACTAATGAGAAATCGTGTACGTGAAGCTAGGATTAAGATTAGCTTTAGGAACATATGAATAGCATATTCCAAACTTGAAAGATATTGTGTATCAAAATGTAAGTATATTTATTATTCTCCATAAATTGTGGATCTTAAAGATCTCGAGTTAATTTATATTTCAAATGATGTATTAATGATTTTGATTGTTACCCAAGTTTGAAAATATCTTAAAATTATAAAAGTGTTTTTTATTTCATAATAAAAAAATTATATATGACCAAGTAAATTACAAATTAACATGAAACTTTAAATTCATAATTTTTATGCTCAATATATCTTCAAAATGATAATATTTTGTAAATTGTAACAATATTTTTTAAATGCAAAACTTTTGAATAATGGTTATTGGAAAATATTTTAGTAAAATCAATTTTGAATATATATATATATTTTTTTTAATCAGTTTTTATATAATTCAACTTTAAATTATTATTTTGATTTGATATATGTATATAAAGTTTAAATTTTGTTTTGTGATTATTTTAGAAAAAATATGTTTTTGGGTAATTAGATTGGTCTGTTTTCATTAATTTGAACGATAGCCCATATAGATAGTTGATCATAATATAATGAACTTCTAATTTTTCTTAATCATAAGCCCATTGATTTTTTTATTAATATACTGCAATCTAAGTTTCTAAACAAACTTATTTTTTAAAAATGCTATCTATGTTTCCAAATAGATTTCATTAAATCTACTAATCAAGTATCCAAACATATTGATTTTGTTCTTCAGCTTTAATAATATAGATATATTATAGAACTAAACATTTCTGCCAAAAAAATATATTGTGAGAAACTTTGTGTTCAAAAAATAAAATAAAAATAAAAATATTGTAGGAAATTTATATATGCCTGTTTATTTTTGTAAAAATATATCATATAAATGTGTATATTTTTTATTTGATTTAATCATATTGGTATAAAAAGTATAGATCAAATTAAGTAAGATAGGTAAGAAAAGAAAAAGAAAAAAAAAAAAAGAAGAGAAAGATGAAGATGCAAATGAATTTATGGCTAAGATTGACTAAGGGCATGAATATTACATAATATATACAGAATATTTTAGCCATGGTTTTGATTTGTGTATATGTTAAATTATAAAGTTCTTATATAATTATACAATGTAAAATTGTAAATACATAAATTAGGTTTTATAAATAAAAAAAAAAAAAAGAAAAATTCTCGAAGGAAGAAAAATGTTTTAAGTTGGAGAGATAGAGAGAGAATGAGATGGGTCCATGACACCTCACTGTTAAAGTCTTTTCAATTGTCGTCGCACGACAAAACTAAAACAACATTACACATTTTGTTCACATCAGCAACTTCCAGTCTTCTTCTTATTCTCTTTCAATCATTCTCTCTATTTTTTTTCTCCGTATACACACACAGAGGGGTATCATTAATGGAGGTCTCATCAACATCATCCCCGTGTTCACAACCAGAACAGATCATGCAAAACTCCCCTCCCATAATCTCATCTCCTAGGTTTCAGCCTCAGACAAGATCTTCTCCTCAACATGATCAGCATCAACATCTCTCAAATCCTTACCCAACAACATTTGTTCAAGCAGACACTTCCACTTTCAAACAAGTTGTTCAGATGCTCACCGGCTCCTCCACCGATACCAACACTGGAAAACACCACGAAGCTCCTTCTCCGGTGAACAACAACAAAGGATGTTTCTCAATCCCACCCATCAAGAAAACTAACAGCTTCAAGCTCTACGAAAGAAGACAAAACAATAACAACATGTTTGCTAAGAATGATCTAATGATCAATACTTTAAGGCTTCAAAACTCTCAGAGGTTGATGTTCTCAAGCGGAAACAATGTTCATCAAAGCCCAAGATTCTCTCCGAGGAACAACTCATCAGAGAATGCTCTTCTGTCTCCAAGCATGCTAGATTTCCCGAAGCTAGGGTTAAACAGTCCCGTTACGCCACTGAGAAGCAACAATGACCCCTTCAACAAGTCATCTCCTTTGTCTTTAGGCAGCTCATCTGAAGAAGACAGAGCCATTGCTGAAAAAGGATACTATCTTCATCCCTCTCCAGTTTCAACTCCTAGAGACTCTCAGCCACTGCTTCTTCCTCTTTTTCCGGTTACTTCTCCGAGGAATCCATAAATCCTGACGAGTGTTCACATTCTATATATGATAAATAAGTTAAATATTCTTGGACTTTGCTTTTAACTATAACTAAGACATATAAGTTCTTAGTAATGGAATGACTGTAATATTTATGCGGTTTATATATTCAATAATTCCTTGCAATTTAGCTAATTGGACGATAGAAATATTCATGAACCATGATACTGATTTAAGACTTATTATTCCTTTTTAATGAAAAGATCGTTTATACTTGTGCTCGTATGGATAAATGAGGGGTGTAGTTCAACGTGTACCACTCAATATCGAGATCGAATATAGAGAATAGATCCATGTCTATGCTCGAATTTATAATATAGACTTAATATTCCTATTAACCTTTTATGTCAAATTTTTAATTCTTAACATCAGAAAACAATATCAAAGTTAGATGTTTGCGATTGGAAAACATTAGTGGAGCATATGGTCTTTGTCAACAAGTTTTTTTCGGAAGTTTGACTAGTAATATGAAATAATGATAGAAAGTTTCAAAGAGACGATATGAAATAGTCTCTCGAGTCTTGAAAGAGATTTATGACCAGGTTCGACACGTAATGTGGACTATTTCGGTACGATGACTTTGAATTTGATGGACTAATCATGGAAGCACGTATGGTCTTTTTACTACACTTCTTTGGACTTTCTCCTCTTCTACCATATATTATCTTTGTAAAAGAAAAGAAATAGCTATTCGTTAATACTGTTCTTCTGTTGCTTTGTCTTTTGACTTGAAAGGACATGGAAAAAAATCTTCGAAAGAAAATGAATTTAAAATAACGAAAGCTGGAAAGAGAGAGTAAAAGAAAGTGTAAAACGAAATAAGTATTCCGTTATGATGAGAGTTGAAAACAAGGCAAAAGGCGAAATCATCTTTGCTTCGCGTTACAAGAAACTCACTTTTATAGTTTTATTTTACTACCCTTTTTCTATTCATACTTTGATACACAACTTTTAGATATGCGACCGGTTAACTTATATTTTCTAATATTACATCTAATCTACTAAATTCAAGACGAGGTTGATATCAAATTTCTAGGCATATATAACCAGCCAGAGCATCTATATAAAAAGATTTACATATTTTAAAGTTTGCAAAGTTCTATATTTGAAATTTCAATTGTTCTTCTTCAAAAGAAAAATTTAAAATTTAACTTCACAATTATTTATATTTTATTCTATAGACGTTATACACTTATAGTTGTCGTCATTAATGTAAATCCTTAATTTTTTACAAATAACTAGCACATATTAAATCTTACACTAAAATATAAAATATAAAATTATAAATAGAAATGCATAATTAAATATTAAACTACAAACAAAATACCACATTATTCCATAAAATTATTTCCATAATGCTCCATCTTGAGTTACATAAAATTTGTTTGGAAAATATTTTTGAGATTTTGGAGATTCTGGAGAAAATTACCAAACTATTAGTGTTGTTTTAATATTTAAATTTATGTAATAATTATGTCTTCATGTACCTTTTAAAAAAGTTTTTATTAAGTTTTTTTTGTAATATTTATGTTGTCTATTTCTAGTTTTAAAATAGACAAATCTTATTTTAAAATTTTTATTTATTTTATGTGTAGAACTTGAATTTATTATAAAAAAAATCCGAAATATTTATGAAATATAAGTTTTATTAAGGATTAAAACGATAAATGAGAAAATACCTAAAAATTATAAATGTGATGTGCAATTAATTGTAACGACCACAATGCAAATAAAAAGATGAAACTTCAAATTCGAAGTTTTGAATAATGAAACTTCAAATATGAAGTTTCACTCCTCAAAATTATGAATTTGAAGTTTCTTTTTGGAAAGCAAAAACCTCTATATTGAAGTTATAGAGTTTATTTTGAAGATGCTCTAATGATATAACATATCTTCTCGGTTATATATATACAAAGTCTCATATATCATTAGTTCGAACTGATCATAAGTAATATATAAGATAGATGCGTCAATCTATTTATCACCAACTGGATTTAAGTTGGAACTCATCTAAGCTAACATGGTCTCTGAACCCTATCAATACAATACAATTAATCCACATTGATCTGGCTCAAAATTGCTCATCGATCATTGTTCAAAACATTGACGCTCAAAGAGCTATTATCTCTAAAGGACGTTTAGAGAAAGTCTTCCACATCGGTGGTTAAAAAAATCCCAAGTAATATATAAAATAAATGAGTCTATCTACTTATCACTAATCAATTTTTTTTGTTTCAAATTCATTAACTTAACATGTATAACCAATATTATACTTTTGGCTTATTTTTCTGTATTAGAATTTTCTTAAAAAGTCCATAAAGTGCTAGTCAACTATTACTCGGATTTTCTTTTATCAACAATATTTCATTAACCTAAAAGAATGTTACGAAAAAGAAAGAGAAGCATATTAAGCTATCTATATTTTTTTTCTAAAATATATAGAATAACTCTATTTTACTCTAAAGTATGTTCTTATAAAAAAGTTTATCTATTTTAGGGATAAAGAAGAATGTTATTTTAGCTCTATATTTATCTATATTTTTCTTGAAAATTATAATCTATAATATTAAAACTGAAATGCATTCTGGTACTGTTTGGAAACATTGATAAAATTATAAATGAGAATTGTATGAAAACATGGATGTCAGTATAAAAAATACTTTCTTTTTAGTATTTCCTTCTATTTAAACATTTAGCCATTGCATTTAGTACTTCTTTTATTTCTTTTTATTTACACATTCTAACACTGTATTTAAAATTAATTAAAATTAATTATTACAATTCCAAAGTTATATAACCAAATCAATATTTATATATTGACAACTATTAATATTGTACGAATATTAACTAAATCGTCTGTATTAAAGAGAGATAATATTTTCCTATATAAAAAACAAAGTAAACTACAATTAATTTTGTGTAGTAATTTATGGTTGTTATTTCTTGGTTGTGAAAATAAAAACACAAACTGAAATATATAGTATATATTATATAATTCATTTTTAAATATAGTATTACCTTATTTAGTTTACTCAAATATAAAAATTTCCTTATTTATATAAATCATTTTTAAATATAATATTACCTTATTTTTAAATATAGTATTATAAATCATTTTTATATATAGTATTACCTTAATTATTTTATTCTAAATCATTTTAAATATTATTACCTTATATAGTATTACCTTATTTAGTTTACTCAAATATAAAAATTAAAACTTATGCATAAAATTAAAAAGTTTAGTATGTTGTTTATTTTAAAATAAATTAACAAAAAAAGACTACATGTTAATATATGAATAGTACAATTATATCGAGTTGCATCAAGTTATAAATTTTTAATATGATATTATATTATTATGTACAAATAAAAATATAATCAAATGTATATTTATATATATTATAAAATAATATTTCTACTCTATATGTAAATTACAAAACATAAAAAATATACATGATATTTTTTTATAAAATCAGCCGTTTATAAATTTATGTTGGACACAAATTAAATCAAACATCTGCGCGGGAGCACGGGTCAAGTCTAGTAACTTGATTATAGAGATAGACAAAATATAGAAAAAATATGAGATATAATTGAAGATGCTCTTAACGTCCTTCTAAATGTTCGATAAGCCATTAATTATCTACTTTTACAATTTGTTTGTTAGGAGTGAATTGTATGCACTATTTTGTTGTGATGTTCCAGACTTTTCCTGTGGCAACAGTGATCACAATTCGTATAGTAGATGTGCGAACAATCGATTTATATCCCACTAAAATCCACACCTTCCTCTTGCTTTAAAACTCTTGGCCATGCGTCCTTTGCTGAGGACACCCCATCACAATTTTGGATTGATTCAAATCAATAGCATTAAAATATCAGAGATTTCCTTAGAGATTCTAACTTATTAGTCTATGTTCACTTATCTTTGGATTTAGCTACAATTTCGCCATCGACATTTTGATTGTGGGATCTGTCCAACTAAATTCGATATTTGACAAGACCTCTTCGTTGATTATTTTGAGCAATTGTTTCATCTGACTTTCCAGTGTTCGGAATTATTCTCGTTCAACACAAGAGTTTTTGAACAACAAATAGTTCTTTTGATGAATCCATGTTCATCAAATAATCTAAACTTGTATATAGATTTTTAGATTTAGGTAGATGATCCGCTTTGATATTAGTGTATATAAAACATAGAACTGTTATAAATCGGTTTGTGAATGCCATAATCAAATAGACATATTTTTTTTTTACTTAGACAGTTTTTTTTTTCCTTATTACTTTAAGATTTGTATATTTTCCTTTTCTCTATGGCGGTCTATGTAACTCACTATATAAGGGCTCCTTATGTTATGAATAAAGTAATCCTTTTCCCCATTATTTACAATACGTTATCAGCACGGTAGTCCCTAAAACCCTAAGCTAAAATCTGACCACCATAAAACCCTAACCCTAATCGGCGAGAAAACCCTAATCCTATTTCTCTTCCGGTGTGAAACCTTCCTCCTGCTTCGAGCACCGACGATCTGATCTCAGCCCGTTCGACCTCAGTCCGTTCCAGCTAACAAAGACCTCCACTCGTTCAACCCGACGATCTGACGAATCCGATAGCACAGCCGACCGCCGATCCCGATCCGTGTCCGCGACCCGATACCAACAAGCTCTCATTCGCGGCCTGTTCCAGCTCGATCACTTCTCTCGGTGGTCCGTTCAACCCGATAAGAAACTAAGGTAACAATCAAAACCCTAGAACCTAAAGAACCCTAATTCTCGATAAAAACCCTTATCAATGATGAATTAGGATTTGGTTTTAGATTGTTTGAAAGTTAGGTTGATAGATCATAATGGTTACTAAGTGGCTAGATGCATATACCATATTGCATAAGAACGCTCATAATGTTTTAAAGGAATTAATGGACTGATTGTGTTGCTGTGGAAAATTGATTGAAATTGATTGTGTTTTCCTGAAAGCTAAGGTGACAGAAAATAATTGTACAACTAGGTTAATAGAAACCGTTTGATAAGATTGATAATTCTATGTTGTTCTGGCCGTGCGGCTTGTTTAAATATTACATCATACCCGTTTGGTCGTGTGACCAATTTGCATATATGATTATCTTGTATGCATTAAACATGAACACTTTTAAATCTAAATTATAAAACATATGATTTTAGATGTGGAAAATCAACAACTTGGATTTTGTGCCCTAAATCTCTCTGGAGATAATTATTTACAATGGAAACTTGATGCTAAGATCATCTTGAAATTCAAGGGACTTGGTGAATGTATCACCGAGGATAATAATGTCAGTAAGAAAGATAGATACATAGCTATCTTAATTATTCGCCATCATTTGGTTGAGAGCCTCAAAGATCAATATCTGACTATTGAAAATCCTCTAGAACTTTGGACAGAGTTGAAATCGAGATATGATCACCAGAGAACGGTGATCTTACCAAAGGCTAGATATGATTGGAGGAATCTTAAAATCCAGGACTTCAAGTCCGTGGATGAGTATAACTCAGCCATGTTTAAAATAGTTTCTAAATTGAAGCTGTGTGGTGAGGAGATCACGGATGAGGATATGCTTGAAAAGATATTTTCCACCTTCCACACAAGTAATGTGTTGTTACAACAACAATACCGTGAAAAAGGCTTCAAGACTTTTGCAGATCTGATCTCATGTCTATTGCTAGCTGAGCAAAACAATGAATTGCTAATGAGAAACAGTGAATTGAGACCTCCTGGTTCCACACCATTACCTGAAGCAAATATGGCCGCAGAGGATAAGAAAGAATCCAAAGAAAGTAACCACGTCCATCATGATAAACCACACGGCCGTGGCCTTGGTGGATGGAGAGGACGTGGCCGTGGCCAATACCGTTCATATGGCAGAGGCCGTGGGTATCAACCTGATTCAGGCCGTGGTCGAGGCAGAAGCCGTGGTATTTCTAAACCACACTACTCGACCAAATTAGTGTGTCATAGGTGTGGAATGGATAACCATTGGGCTAAGACATGTAGGACTCCCAGACATCTTTGTGACCTCTATCAAGAGAGTCAGAAAGGGAAGAATCCAGAAGCTCATTTGATCCATCATGATGGCGAAGGAGATTTTGATCAAGATGATCTTATGGAATATGAAACCTTAGATTGCCTAAAAGAATAAGACTGATTTCGACATCAAATTTTGTCTTTGCTATGCCTTTGTGTTTTCTTTGTCTTTATGATTTATTTGAGTTTATTTTATTGTCTTGTCTGATTTATACTTAATAAGATGAATGTTTTTGAAAAACGCCAATATGAGTACAAATTGCGGGTATAGAAGCCTAGTTGAGGGCCACAGTCAGGCTAAATATATTGTTGCCTAAAGGACACGCATCTAGAGATATCTGATGCATTATATTCACCCAAGAAAGGCTCACTGAATTTTAAAGATAAAAGAATGAATGGTTTCCATATAGAAACAATGGGTAAAGGAAATAAAAAGTTCCTTCAGATATATATAAAATTTGCCCAAGGCCATAAGAAAGTGGTCGAGACTATACCTGCATTCTCTACTGGTCAATACTATGCAAAGATCAGTATGATAGAGGCCAAATGCCACAGTTAAATAGAGTGTTTACCCACTATTTCACTAAATGGCATAACCGGCTTGGCCATCCCGGTTCAAACATGATGCAAAAATTGATAAGTAATACAAAAGGGCACACATTGAAAGAAAGAAAGAAAGAGTTATCCCAAATAATCTCACGTGTGTAGCATGTACACAAGGGAAACTCATAGATAGGCCATCACCAGTCAAAGTGACTAAATAAATAATAAACTGGTGAATCCTTGTCCCAAGCGTTTAATAATTATCGTATGTCCATGGGGGCAAGTGTGGAACATTGGCGCATGTCCATACATAAAACGGCTTGGCCGAATCTTTTATTAAACCCATACAGCTGATTGCTAGACCATTACTTATGAGGTCAAAACTCCCTGTCACAGCTTGGGGCTTTACATGCATCTAAGTTAATACGCATCAGGCCATTTAGTGAGCATAGATATTCCCCATCTCGATTATTAACGGGTCATGAACCAGACATATCCCATCATAAGACATTTTGATGTGCCGTTTATGTACCAATTGCTCCACCACAGAGAACTAAGATGGGACCTCAAAGGAGGATGGGGATATATGTTGGATATGGTTCTCCCACGATTATTGAATACCTAGAGCCGAACATGGGTGATCTATTTAAAGGCCAGGTACACGGATTGCAAGTTTAATGAATCCGACTATCCAACATTAGGAGGAGAAAAATAACAAGGTTGTAAGAGAAATAGAATGGCATCGACCATCATTGTCTTGGCAAGACCCTCGGACTAAGAATGAGAATTAGACGTCCAAAAGATAATACATTTACAAAAAACTAGCTAATCAATTACCAGACTCATTTGCTGACCCGGAAAGAAAAGAAAAGAGTGACTAAGTCATATATACCAGCTTGAAATGCACCAAGTTCGAATTTGAGTGTCCAAGAGAGACACAGTCAAGTTGCTACAGAGTCTAGACAACGTATGAAACGTGGTAGACCAATAGGTTCCAAAGATAAGAATCCTCGGAAACAAAGGAAAGGTGCAAAGAATGATAGACAAATCCGAGGTTAAAGGAAACCATCCCAGACATGGAGATAAGGCCGGCCGACTGAACATCTAAGGTACCAAACAATGTAGCTTGGGACGCCAAGCTGCAAGGTAATAAAGGTCCTGATAATAATGAAATCTCAAAAGATTATATATATCATGTATGGAATACAATGGAACCACATAAAGAATGTTGACATAAGATGATTTATTTACATACACGGCAGCACTTGAACTTATGGATATAAACGAGGATCATGAACCCACGTCAATATAAGAGTACGCACTCGTAGATCAAATTAGACTAATGAAAAACGTGGGTTATATATTCTAAAGAAAAAATGTGTTTTGGTCTAACAATATTGACGTTATATGATATAAACCAGTGGATATAGATGAGTCTTTGTGAAGAAGAGAAATGAAAAGGAGAAATCGTGAGATATAAGACATAATGACGTGTGCTAAGTTGTCTATGTTTTTACTTACAGCATTCAAGCAAGGCTTGTTGCACAAGAATTCTCACAGAGACCAAGAATGAATTATGAGGTGGTGGATGCTACTACATTTCGTTTTTGATAAGTCTGGATATAAGAGAGAAATTAGATTTGCATCTAATGGATGTAGTAACTGCATACTTATATGCTCGACTGGATAATGAGATATACATGAAAGTACCAAACGGTATTGAGCTCAAAGATAAGAAAAACAGCATTGTATAAAGCTGAACAAATCTAGTTATGGACTGAAACAAAGCAGCTGTGTATAGTATAATAGACTAAGTAAATACTTAGTGAAAGAGGGCTATGAGAATGATCCAATCAGTCCATGTATTTTATAAAGAAATTCGACAACATATGTTTATTTTATACTGACCAGCCCAAAGAGGGGTTAATTGGTTTTGCTGATGCAGGTTATCTTTCAGATCCACATAATGCTCGATCTCAGACAGGCCATGTGTTTACACACGGTGGTACTTGTTGTAGTCACGAAATCCATGGTTCAACCAGAGTCTCACTAAACCTTCCCAACCGGCCATCTAAGAGGTACCAGCGACCGAGGTTCAGTCCCAGGAGAGTATCTCAACAAAAGAAAGGATTTTTGGCATGAAGCCATTTTTCACGGAAAGCCAACTCAACCATGCATCACTGAGGCTTGGAAACACAACAAAATATTCACGGAGCAAGAAGTTGTGAATTTTACAATTCAGGGATTTTTCCAGCCCGTCCATATGCGAGTACCAGGTCTTAGAAGAAGTTTCAAGTCCAGCCATGAAGCGGCCTTCACCAGAACTACTCGTGGACTTCAAGAGGGATCTATCAGTTTTTCAGAAAGCCCGAAATCAGAAGAATTGGCCAGGGAAATCAGGAGTTATACTTAATTTTCCAGAATCGGCCAAACCAAAGTCATTTATGGAAAGTTTTCAGCCAATTGAGTTTGGCTAGAACCAGAGCTATTTATGGAGACCAGGAGATCATGTTAGCCAATCAGGAAATATTCCAGGAGTTCTTAGCTGCACCAGAAGCTAGACGATCAGGCGAATTTTTGAAAGAGTTATCAAGGCAATCCGGAGCCACTTATGGAAAGATTGGACAATGGCGAGGTCCAAGTACTACAAGTTCGGTCAAGTGAAAATTCAACCGACCTATTTATCAAGTCACTTTCGACTTGCACATTCAAGACGCTTACACACCAGATTGGGATGCGTCGACTGAAAGATCTTCAGTGAGGTACAAATCAGGGGGAATAATACGTGTTGTACTCTTTTTCCTTCACTGTGGTTTTATCCTTTTGGGTTTTACTGGTAAGCAGTGTTTTGAAAACCGAACCGGACCGGCCGGTCGAACCGGTTCGACCGTGACTCGGTGATGAAGCCGAGTCCGGTTCAGTTTAAAACCATTTGTAAAACCGGTAAAACCGGCTGAAAACGGTAAAACCGGTGACCCGGTCAATTTTAAAACCGGTTCATAAAAATTAACATATAATTAAGTGCTTTCAATTATTATTAGCTAAAATTTTATATTTTATAATTAGTGTTCAACTATCATTATTTAATTAATTTTATTTTCTTAAGAAACAATGTGAAAAATATATTTTGACTTTCATATACTATTTTGACTTTCATAAACTATTTTATTTTACCATATTCATAAAATTTGAGATTTAGTTGTAAAAATAAATAAATATGATAATTTTAATTGTAAATCATATGATTTTATTAATTTTAGTTTACATAGTATTCACTATTCAGTTTTATTTTATTATATATACAGTTAGATTTATGTTTATTTTTTTATATTTAGTTAATTATAGAAAATAATAGAGAATGTAGTATATGTAGAAATAAAATTCATATAATATAAATATATATTATATATATAAGTTTCATAGATAGAAAACCCGGTTCGACCGGTTGAACCGGTCCAACCAGTTAACCAGTAGCTATACCGAGTCGGTATCCGGTCCGGTTTTCAAAACATTGCTGGTAAGGTTTTAATGAGTCAACATCCAAGCGTATTACAAGTTCTTATGGTTATAACATTCAAGGAGGAGTGTTATAAACCGGTTTGTGAATGTCATAACCAAATAGGCATATTTCCTTTTTACTTAGACAGTTTTCTTTTCCTTATTACTTTAGAATTTGTATATTTTCTTTTTCTCTATGACGGTCTATGTAACTCACTATACAAGAACTTCTTATGTTATGAATAAAATAATCCTTTTTCCCATTATTTACAACAAGAACACATATAATTTTTTTTAAGGTTAATTCTCCTAAACTATCATTTTTATTAGAAACTTCTTGAACAAATTACACTTTTTGGTTATCAGAATGACTCAGTTACACACTTGTGAACTAACATTGACCAATTGCTAATTTACCCAACTTTACTAGTACAAAAACTATTATACAACTCTCGTTTGTTAACTCACCAAAAACCATTGTTCTAGATCACAAATTTCGCACAATAATAAAAACCCTTGACATATTGTTTGCTCTCACGTTACTCGTAAACTCAGTCGTTTTCTTTTCTCAGAATCTTATTTTCCAACATCCTCATAAGTCAAAAACTACAATTCTGTCTTATTCAAATATTTCCAAATCTTTATTCTTTGCACAAGATCTTTCCTATATTATATTTTTTTTGTTTAGCTAAATATGCTATGTCAGCTCTCCCCACATCGTTGCTTGATTTGTGTATCTGTAATCCGAAACACGTCCTTTAAACATTATTTGAGAGATAATTTCTCGAAATGATTTTATGAAGTTTACTTATGTACATTATATTCATTTCTACTAAAAAAATATAACATAACTTACAAAAAATGACATGATTTAAACATAATTATGACACATATAATTACGTTTAGTGTTAATTTATATTTTTGATAAAAATTTAGAATATGATAATAACCTATATATCTTACTAAATTAAATCTATTAAATATAACGTTTAATTAATATTATAGAAATATAAAAAAATTTACAAATTTTCGAAAATAATATTTAATTATATTATTTGATAATTTTACGATTTTTATTACTAAACAATTTCTTTAAAATTTTATTTTTATATTGAAAATAAATTAATGATATCAGAAGTAGGTAAAAAATCTATTCAAAATTATAATTTAAATATATAATATACATATGAATTATTAAGTATAAATTTTAAAATAAAAAATTAAAATATTGCTATGAAAATAATAAAATATAAAATATTAACAATTGTTTTAGTTATAATATAATATCAAAGTTTGTATCTAGAGGCTTATTGTAGTGGGGGCATAAACTAGGGTTTTTATTAGTTACTAGTTTTCATATTATCTAGCTAGTTTATGTAACTTTTGTCTTAGATAAATACTGAGAATACAAAAACGCAATGGGTGCATATGCACCCAATCGTCTCTCTCTAGCTTCGCCATTGGATGTGAGTTTGATAGACGTGTCTAGGACTGTGCATAAATCCGGAATCCAAGATTCGAACGGACCTGAACCAAAAAACCTGACCCACTATCCTATCCAAAGTGTAAAAATAACCGAACGGGTCATATAGAATTATAGGGTGATATAATACATATCCTAATCCGGAGTATAATAAACCGAACCCGAATGGATAACCCGAAAAATCTGAAATTAATAGTTGATATAAATATTTGAAATATAAATAAGTATTTCAAATACTCAATTCATTGTTTATGCTGATATGATATATTAAATAAATATTTAAATTTCAATAAATAGATTAAACACTTAATTAGTTATAAATAAGTACTTCATAATTTCTTCGTTGAAATACAAGTATAATCTATCTATAAGGTAATGCATATTTTGTTACAAACGATGTTTGTTTTCATACTAGATTTACAATTTTATTGTTATTTTTATCAACTTTTTGTGCGTTGATTAATTTTTATTCAATTTAAGTGTTTCTTTATGTTTTACTTTAAAGTTTTGTTTATATGTGGGTATAACCAAATCGAATCAATATAACCAAAATCCGAATAATATATGGTTACTTTTGAGGTTTTAGGACGTCATACAAATATTGAACTGAACCTAAAGTGTTATTATTTAAACCCAACTCATACTAATAAAATAATTCAAATGGGACATAGAAATATAAATCGAAAAACCCGAAAATCTAAAATATACGATTTGAATCCGAATGGATATCCGAACGGATATCCGAACGTCCAGGCCTAGATCCTCCCATCTTACTAGGATATGTAAACGGCACGAGACAGTTTGAGGAGGCTGGCAGTTTAAGGAGATGTGATAATCATCTTACTTAAACTAATTCACTTACTTTTATTCAAAAAGAAATAAAATGAGTAAAAGTTAAAACTGGATTTGTGAGTTATAATCTTACTGTTAATTTATGTAGTTTATTTACTGAGCCAAATTTTGATACTTAATTGTTTAATAACTACTACTACTACTACTATTATTATTATTATTATTATTATTATTATTATTATTATTATTATTATTATTATTATTATTATTATTATTATTATTATTATTATTATTATTATTATTATTATTATTATTATATGTTTTATATATTTTGTTGATATATATGTTGTACTCGTATCTTTACAATTTTAGTTTGTATCTTTATGAGGCCTTCAAGTCTAAATTCTAGTAACCGTTAACCGTTGAAGAGATTCTATTGTTATGCATACAATTGTTTAAACTAGAGGAACTAGGGGGAGTCTTTGAACAAGAATGGGTTTACAAGTGAAAGACAAGTGTTTTGTGGATAACAACGATCATGACGGTTGGTACCTAACTGTATTTTCACGGTTAGTATAGTTCTGCGGGAAATAGTAATACTTATGAGTTAGTCAAAAAAAAAAAACGTAGGAAAACAATACCAAGTCAATAGATTTTCTAGCTCTGATAAAACTATAATTAGGAAAAATCAGAAACTTATAATATCAAGCACTAATAATTAGTTATTTTATCCACTACATGTCATTCACGTATCCACGGACTGTGGCATAGAAAACAGTAACAGAAAAAGTCTATGTTCATCCTTTCCACATCGTTTCTTCATTGCTTTTCTTAATAAATTAAGTAATAGACACACGGTTATGAAGAAGATATCCCATACTCGTTAGTTTGTAGACCTATATGAAAGCTTCTTCTCCTTAGAACCTTTCAAAAACAATGCAACTCTCTGATATATATTCTTCAACTTCTCTTTATTGTTTATTATATTGGCAATTTTCTTCTCCACCGTTCGAAATCATTATAACTCTCTGATATATTATTCAACTTCTCCTTACCCTATCACTTATGGCTTCTTCTTCGACTCGTGTTAGAAGATATCATGTCTTCCCGAGCTTCCATGGTCCAGACGTCCGAAGAAAGTTTCTGAGTCATTTACATAAACTCTTTGCAAGCAAGGGAGTCACAGTGTTTAAAGACCAGGAGATCGTAAGAGGCCAGACGATTGGACCAGAACTCCAACAAGCAATAAGAGAATCTAGGATCTCGATCGTGGTGCTCTCAAGGAATTATGCTTCTTCCAGCTGGTGTTTAGATGAACTGGTGGAAATCTTGAAATGCAAAGACGCTTGGGGGCAGATGGTTATGACTATTTTCTACGATGTTGATCCGTCTGATGTACGAATACAGATCGGTGACTTCGGAAGGGCTTTCGAGAAAACCTGTGAAGGGAAAAATGAAGAAGAGAAGCAGAGATGGAGCGCAGCTTTGACTTACGTATCAAACATAGCCGGAGAACACTCTCTAACTTGGTATGTTGTTGTCTTTTATCTTAAGAAAAATGATTATCAGCTACACGAACAATACACATCGCGTAGTCAAACATCTATACAAAAATATATAATGTATTGAAACGACCTGAACCATATGGATCAGATGACAAAATCCATGAACTAAAATGGATTATGTTGTTAATACCATAGATATAATTTTAACATCAAAAAAGTATGTTGGATCTGGAATTTGACATCACCCAATGAAAATTTATTTGAGAAACAGAACATAACAAACATATCCAAATGATCAAAAACAAAATGAACACATAGATTAATCATCAAAAATGCAATGATATACGTCAAAAAACATGAGATAACATGTTAAGATTTCTTAAGGAACATGGAAAAATCTAGGTTTACAAGTCCAATCCAATTTTATGGCTATCAAAATTATGTTGATGGTGACAGCAACACAACACGTAGTATTTCATGGATGTGGTGATGTGATTCATATATAAATTGTGTAGTTTTCAATACATTGCTTTTTTTGAGAGGTGTGGTCATGTGTGGTGGCATATTATTCGTGTAGTTAACAATCATTTTTCTTTTGTTTTATCTCGAAATGAATCACTGCTTTTATATTTATTAAGCAATGCTTCAATGGTGTTTTTTAAAATTAGGCTTGTTTCTTTTGTTAGGGAAGATGAAGCTAAGATGATCGAAAAGATTGCTGCTGATGTTGCAAACAAAGTAAATGTTATACCATCATTGGATTTTGAGGGGATGGTAGGAATGGAAGCTCGCTTGAAAAAGGTAAACTCTTACTTACAGGGAGAATACAATGAAGTGAAGATGATCGGAATCCAAGGTCCTGCGGGAATCGGTAAGACTACTATTGCTCGAGCTTTATTCAACCAGATCTCTGCCGATTTTGAACTTAAATGTTTTATAGACCTCAAGGAAAGTTACATGAGTGATTGTATTGATGTGAAGTTGTGTTTACAAAGCCAACTTTTGTCCAAGATTTTGAACCAAAAGGATGTGAAGATAAACCATTTAGGTGCAATAAAAGAATGGCTACAAGATCAGAGAGTCCTTATAATTCTTGATGATGTAGACGATCTTGCACAACTAGATGCCTTGGCCAAAGAACCATGTTGGTTTGGTTTAGGAAGTCGGATCGTCGTTACTACAGAAGATAGAAAAATATTGAAGGCACATTGGGTAAACGACATCTACCATGTCGGTTATCCATCCGAAGAAGAAGCTCTTGAGATCTTATGCCTATCTGCTTTTCAAAAAAGTTCTCCAAGGGATGGTTTTGAAGAGCTAGCAAAGAAGATATCAAAAATTTGCGGTTATCTTCCATTAGGCCTTCATGTTGTGGGTTCATCATTGCGTGGGGAGAGCAGACACGAATGGGAACATCAATTATCTAAACTAGAAAATAGTCTTGATAGAAAAATTGAAGATGTATTAAAAGTGGGATATGAAAAACTATTGAAGAAAGAAAAGTCTCTATTTCTCCACATTGCTTTCTTTTTCAACAATGAAGCTATTGATCATGTGACAACAATGCTAGCTGAAAGTAACTTGGATTTCAGAAATGGATTGAAGACACTAGCAGATAAATCTCTCGTGCGTATATCTACCACTGGGTGGATACAAATGCATCGTTTACTCCAACAATTGGGAAGACAATTAGTTCAACAACAGTCTGACGATCCCGGAAAACGCCAGTTTCTAGTAGATGCCCAAGATATTCGTGATGCGCTGGTTAATGAAACAGTGAGTTCTTTCAAAAATATAATATTCTCTAGTCATACTCTCTCAATAAATATTTTATTTTTTGATTAACAGTTTCATCAGTCTTGTTTTGGAATGCTTGTTAGGGTACCGGATCTGTCGTAGGTATATCATTTGATATGTCCAAGATCAGAGGCGAGTTCTTTATAAGTGGGCGAGCTTTTGAAGGAATGCCTAGTCTTCGATTCTTAAGAATATATAGGACATATTTTGGTAAATATGCTACATTAGACATGTCAGAAGACATAAGATATTTACCTTGTCTAAGGTTGTTGCATTGGGATTCATATCCGAGTAAGCGTCTTCCTTTAACATTTCGACCAGAATGTCTTATTGAGCTCCGTATGAAATTCAGCAAGCTTGAGAAACTCTGGGTAGGAATCCAGGTTGGTATTTGATATTCTTAAATATTTTTATTGATGTTTCCATATTACTCATTCTTCGTGTTTGACATGCAGCCCCTTTCAAATCTCAAAAAAATAAACTTAGGATATTCTAAAAGGTTGAAGGAAATTCCAAATCTGTCGAAGGCTACTAATCTCGAGACATTGGCACTTACTTATTGCACAAGTTTGGTGGAGCTTCCTTCCTCTATTTGGAATCTACACAAACTAAAAGAATTGAAGATGAGTGACTGCAGAAAGCTACGACTTGTTCCAATCAACGTTAACTTAGAATCACTCAAGGAAGTTGACAAGAGTAATTCCTCACGATTTGTAAGTGCTCCTCCTAGTGTTTCAATGAACATCAAGTATCTAAATGTTGGAAACACAAAAATGGAAGAAGTCGATCCATCAATTGTTGAACGTTTGCCTCATCTTAAGTGGCTTCGTTTAGGCGGAAGAAACGTCAATAGAATAACACATGTCCCGGAGAGCGTAAGACATCTGAACCTAAGCAGTAGTCTTATAGAGATGATTCCGTATTGTGTCATAGGTCTCCCACAACTAGAAAGTCTTTTTGTCTACAACTGCAGACAGCTCGTGTCACTAGAGGGCCTTCCCCTTTCACTTAAGTACATAGATGCAAGCAATTGTGTATCACTTGAGAGAGTATGTTTCTCTTTCAATTATCTAATCACACACTTCATGTTACGCAATTGTTCTAACCTGGATGAAGAATCAAGAAGGGTCATCATACAACAAAGAGGCTACAACAATGTATGGTTACCGGGTAGAGAGCTTCCTGCAGAGTTCAATCACAAAGCTACAGGAAACTCCATAAGAATCCCTATGGTTGTGGATGGGGAAGGAGCTTTCTCAGCGTACTCGGGATTTAAGGCTTGCCTCGTGCTTCCACCAGCCAAGAAATATGTGTTACTTGTTATAACTTGCCGTATAAGAACCAAAGCAGGTGTCTTCATTAAGGAACTTAAGTGGAATTCAGTGAATTATTTTCATTATCAAACTAAACATTTGTTTATATGTGGTGGTAACTTGTTGGATGTGACTACGAGGGAGATTCTGCTTGAATTCAGCTGCAGTGATAACCACAAGATTATTGCGTATGGTGTAAGGATCTTGAATGAAGAAGAAGAGAGTAGTACTATTAGTAATGATGGCAATGTAGGCAGCTGCGACTATCATGCAAATGGAGATGAAGACTATAAATCTGAAGCTACTCAAGTCTCTCAATTTGAAAACACTAAAGGAGGTGAATATACATGTTGTTGGAGTTGGCTTAAGAACATTTGGTCTGGAGAAGTAAATGATATGGTCTGAAGATGATGATGGTGTTTGTGTATATATGTGTTTTCTCTTGCTAATTTTTTTATGTTTCTTTGAGGGTGTTTTAATTGGAATTTCAACGTGAAAGTTGTTGTATATATCGATTTGCCAAAATCTGATAGCAGCAGTATATACTATTTAAACCTCAAGAAGATGGAATCTGAATTTCTCTAATGCTACCAAATTTGAGTCAGTGCTTCTGATCGTTTGTATGAGTTTGGGGGATCTTCCTTCCTCAAATTCAATTTTTCCTAAACTGAGTATATGTATGAAAGAGTGGAGCAACGGTGTCACATATCTATATCTTCCACATAGAGTTGTTCCAGAAAAAAAAAAAAACAGAAGAAGCATAAGGGGTTTAAAAGATCTTTAAGATCTTTCACTCTTTTGATGCTTTACAAATACAAGTTACCTTCGCCTTGCAGGGAATGAATATTACAGAAAGTTTATGAACCTGGACTATCTCCTTTGAACCAACTTATGAACTCATTTAATTTTCTTACATTATGATACGCCACCTGATTTGAATTTCACCATCCATGCATGACTACTCCCTACTCCTTGTTTACGTTGAAATTTCTCAGCTTTCACAATAAAGTCAACTCAAATGTTTAAAACAATGGTCCCAATAAGATTGGCACTAATGCAGTTAGTCCTCTCTCTAGCTTTCTTTCTCACTTCCATGTTACAGGAAAACAGAGTGTGAAGTAGAACGTCATCGTTTCAGTCTAATAGAGTTACTAACGACTGAGACATGTGGAAACTAAGGAGTGGAGAAAGGAGTTTGTTAGAGTCATCGTTGAGTCCGTTGAAGAAATACCAACGACTCCAATCAAATAAAGACACGTGGCCGAACTGAAGAGAAGAGAAAAAACATAGCACGGCGTTTAAAAGAAGAAGATGATAGTTGTTTAGATTCATTCAGAAAAATATTATAATCTCTTTTCTCTTGAGTACTTTTTGTACTTTTTCTGTGGAATTCTCAAGGTTCAAAATTTGGAAAGATCTTTCTTATTCACGATCTTTTGCGTTTGAACTACCGAAAGGTGCTTTACGAGTATCTAATCGGATTTATCTTATCAGAAACACAATTTCCGTTATCAATGGTATCAGAGCTAAGCGATTCTCGAAGACCGGAATCAATGGCGGAAACCAGATCGGTGGCGATGTTGAAGGGAGTAGCTCACGAAACAGAAGAAGCGTTGAGTAATCGATTCGATCAGATTTCAGAGAGGACGCAAGCACTCGAGACTTCGGTAGTGACGATCAGAGAGAGTATGAAGGATATCTTAGCGTTTATGAAGAAGATGATGAACTCTAAGGATCCAATGATAGCATCGTCGAGTGGTGATGAAGCTCGAGGTCGAAGTTCTCCGATTATCTCAGTCACACCTGACATTCAAAGGGAGCATGATCATGCGAATCTGGGAGGTATACACAGTAACTATACTGGAGTGACGAGATTAGCAAAGATAGACTTCCCTAGATTCGATAGAGAGAAGGTTGTGGATTGGATTAGTCTTCCGGAAGAATTCTTTGTTATAGATCATACGCCTGAAGAATCTAAGGTAGCTATTGCTTCATTGCATTTCGATGGTGTTGCAAAGGCTTGGCATCACGCTTTAGCTCGAGAAGAAGGGCGTGGCCTTGTGAGGAATTGGCAGATCTATAAAATACTTATCAAAGAATATTTTGAGGAAATATTAGACGATCCGATTGCTGAGTTGAAGGATCTCAGGGAAACAGAAGGCATAGCAGAGTATCATGCGAAATTTGAGCTGATACGTGCAAGACTAACTATGTCTGAGGAGTATTTGATGAGCGCTTACCTGGCAGGCTTACGTTTATACACTCAAATGCATATACGTATGTTCAGACCCCAGTCTATAAGGCAATGCTTAGTGTTGGGAAGATTGTACGAGAAAGCTCATCCAAGGAAGTCTAATCAGAGTACTTGGACGAATAACAAGGGAGGAGGAAGTGTTATTCTGAGTAAAGGAACTGCAAGTTCTAAAGGGAGTTATGAGAATAAGAAGGAAGGAGAGGGAATTTTTACGAAGAATGGATTTCCACAAACGAGGTTATCCAATGCTGAAATGAGTGAAAGACGTGCTAAAGGACTCTGCTACTATTGCGATAAAAAGTTTACCCCGGATCATTATCTTAAACATAAGAAATCTCAATTGTTTGTGATGGACTATGAAGAGGAGGATGAGTTTCATGAAGCAAGGGAGTATGCAGAGGAGAGTGGGAAGTTGGAAGATGAGACTGGCATACGTATATCATTGAATGCTATCTCAGGTGTTATGGACTACACCACGATGAAAGTGAGAGGTGTACATGGGAAGCGAACAATATTCGTCTTAATCGACTCTGGCTCTACTCACAATTTCATTGACAAGAAAGTTGCAGACTTTTTGGGGTTTAAACTGCAGGATGCAAGTCGAGCTAGAGTTGCAGTAGCGGATGGTAGTAGAATTCAAGTAAGTGGGAAGATAGACAAGTTCAAATGGAAATTTCATGATCATCAGTTTCAACTGATTTCATGGTAATTTCGTTGGGTCATCATGATGTAGTATTTGGTGTGCAATGGTTGGCTCAACTAGGCCCTATCACATAGGACTTTGATAAACTCGAAATGATTTTTAAATGGGGACCACGAAGTTTTCTAATCACAGGAATTAAACCGGGATCAATTCAAGAAGTGAAGAGTAAGAAAGTAGAGCAGCTCAAAAGTCAGAAATGCAGTTGCACATGATTTATGCTGATATATCATGGATTTGACCCACTTTTACCTATGGTATATAGGTGTTTTAGGATATATGTTTTAGAGTCTTTTTAAAGTATTTACAGGTTCAGGTACGTTTTGGAGGAAAGTTGTGATTTTGGTGCCTTTTGGAGCTTTTTGAGATGCATAACTGCAAAGATGCGTCAGATGTTTATCTATGAATGGAGACCTTCCCACGGTGAGATTTGGGTGATATTTTGAAACAAAATATAAATTTGAGTTATCTTTCCAATTCTGTTGGTTTCAGGTCAATCCAACGGTTAGATCTAAAGTTATCCCCGTTTTACTGAAGAGTGGTCAGTCTGCCTCGCGAGAAGAAACTGTCGAGAAAAGGAACGTATGTCGATCGATGCAGAAACCTTAATATCGATTGAAACTGATGACAGGACGTGGGCCTGATATATTTTATGACTTACTTAGGCCCAGAAGTCACCAAAAATTACCAGAATATATCTGGACGAATGTAAACCCTATTTTATGTTTTCTAAGCCATTGTTAACGGCTATGCTTCATACTATTCTAGAGAGAGAGAGAGAGCTTAGGATTGGAGAGAGAGATCTGAGCACCTTGAGAGAGGGAAGATCATGAAATCCCTTTGCTTTTTTACTCTATTTTTTTCATCTATTATTCTATTGCAGTATTATCCAGACCATCATGATGTTTCTTATGAATATGTTTGAGTAATCTTGCTGTTAGATTTAGGTTTCTCATAAGGTTGATTATGTATTGCTAATATGAATTGCTATTAGGGTGTTTAAAATATAGTTCTTCATCTAGTTTTTCTTAATGCTAATGTTTATGATTGATTACCCTTGACTTAGATCTTAGGATCAATTTGGATAAGTGATAACTTGACTAAATACCTGAAACCCTAACTAGTATGATCTAATCAAACTAGATACACATGAAATTTGTTCTAGTAAGATTAGAGAACCTATCAAACTCGATCTTAAAGCTCGCTAGAAGCAGTATCGATCGACACAACGATAGTTGTATCGATCGATATTGTTAAAGGTGTATCGATCGATATTCATAAGGAATTATCGATCGACACTTTCTTGTGATTCCTAAACGAGAGTTTAGACCCGAGATCTAGTTGAAGATAATCTAATTGATTGTACCTAAGTTTGAGTTCAGAACAATTAATATTCATAAACCCTTAATAACTCAACTAAGTTGCATACTTGTCATACCTGAGATATACCTGAATCTAGCTGTTTCCCATCTGTTAAACAACCTCAAATCAAATCAATCGAACAGCTACGTTGTTCACCACTTCATTTACTTTTTTAAACCTGCTTATCTAGCTTTATTTCGAAGACTACCAATATATTGTGTAATACTAGAGTCTCTGTGGATTCGATCCCTAAGTGCTACAACTGAGCCTCTTATTTGAGAGTGTAATTCACTCCTTAGAATAATTTGAGTGATATCATACGCATTTGAAGAAGAGGAGGAGAATCCTTTGAGCTTGAAGGTTATGGCAGTAAGTGACGAGGAAACTGATCAGAATAAACAAATTGAAGAACTCACTGAGGAGTACAAAGACATTTTCCAGGAACCATCTACTCTGCCTCCATTCAGAGACAACCACAACCATAAGGTTGTCTTGACTGAAGGATCTAATCCGGTGAATCAGAGACCTTACAGATATGCAGTGTATCAGAAATATGAGATAGACAAGATGGTTAAGGAATTGCTAAAAGCGGGCACAGTACAGCCTAGCTCAAGCCCTTATACTTCTCTGGTGGTTTTACTGAAGAAGAAGGATGAAACTTGGAGATTATGTGTTGATTATCGGAAGTTGAATAACATGACTGTTAAAGATCGCTTCCCTATTCCGTTAATCGATGATCTGATGGATGAACTGGGAGGATCAGTTGTATATTCAAAGATCGACTTGAGGGCAGGCTACCATCAAGTGAGGATGGATAAAGACGACATTCATAAGACAGCGTTGAAAACCCATAGTGGCAACTACGAGTACTTAGTCATCCATTTGGCTTAACTAATGCACCCGCCACCTTCCAAGGTGTTATGAATGATGTGTTCAAGTCTTGCCTCAGAAAGATTGTTCTCATATTTTTTGATGACATACTGATATATAGCTCATCACTGAGGGATCACCTGGATCATTTGCGAGCTGTATTTGAGTTGATGAGGAAGAATAAGATGTTTGCAAAGAGAAGCAAGTGTGATTTTGCGACATCAAGAGTAGAATATTTGGGTCACTATATACAGAAAGAAGGCGTATCAACAGACCCAAACAAGTTAAAAGCTGTTGCAGAGTGGCATGTTCCTACTAATTTGAAGAAGCTGAGAAGATTTCTGGGCCTAGCAGGCTATTATCGACGTTTTGTGCAGAGCTTTGGTATTATAGCTTGTCCTTTAACGGTGTTAACTAAGAAAGATGTGGGAACCGAAATTCACACCGTCAATTTCCGATAAAGATTTGTGGAGGAAAACCGAGTTAACCCGATTTTCCTTGAAGGTCCCGGATATCTGTTGGGCCGCACACGAAACAATCAATAAAAATAGAAGTTGCGAAAATAGAAATCGTAAAAGTTGAGCGGAAAAAAGATCTTATTTCTGAATTCGCGTTTTGAGCGTGAACAACAGGTGAGAAGTAAGCTACGAGAGCTGTCGAAAGGTCCGCTAGTCCGGTCGCCTAAGTCTATCCTAGTTGAGTCGCAGCTCGCTAGTGAAAACAGAAAAGAATGCTAAATCGCTCTAAGTGCTAAATGCTCGAAAATTTGTGATCTGGTTTGCTTCTTGCTCAAAGCTCTCCTTATATACTCCTCCTATGACGGTCTATCTTCTCGCGGGCTGAGTCGGGCTTTTTCCATTTTCGTCCATCTTCGTGTTTATCGGAAAACTTGACATTTATCTTCGAAATCTTGACATTTATCTTCTGGAAACTTGATATTTATCTTCTGGAAACTTGACATTTATCTCTTATGCGGATAAAGATAAACCGTCATAGTTATCCTTCCTTTCGGAAAATCGTCGTGGGCGTTTGGCCACGTTGGGCCGTTAAGCGTTTTACGGTTTTGAAAGGACAGTCTTTGAAGGTTTGGCGTTTCGAAGGAACCTCAATTCCTTGTTTAGTCGAGGAAGTGGCGTTCAGAGTAACCGTGATCATACAAAACTTGCGTATTGATCGAACAAGCTAAGATGGGATCGAACCGGACGATAGGACCGAGATCGGACGAGGGCGCGGACCGACGCCAGGCCGACCAGCGGCGGGTGCCTCGGCGCCAGGCCGCCCGCGTGGCAGGTGCCGCCGGCGCCAGGCCGGTACCGGGCGCCAGGCCGACCGCGGCGCCAGGTGCCGCCGGCGCCAGGCGCCGCGCGGCGCGCCGCGGCGCCAGCCAGCGTCCAGCGTGCCGCCGGCGCCAGGCGGTGCCGCCGCGCCAGCCAGCCCCGCAGCGGCCGCCGGGCGCAGCGCCAGCCGCGGCGCGCGCCAGGCGGGTGCCGGGCGCCAGGCCAGCCAGCGTCCAGCGTGCCGCCGGCGCCAGCCAGCGTCCAGCGTGCCGGCGCCAGCGTCCGCCAGCGCCAGCGCCAGCCCCGCCAGCGTGCCGCCCGGTGCCAGGCCGTCTTGCGTCGTGGGTTTGTTCGATCTTTCCCTCGTCGGTCGTTTTGGAAATCTTTTGAGTTTGGGAGGGTCTCTAGCGTAGATCTCGAGATAATTGTTTCCAACTAGATTCCGCGAGTATCGGGATTTGAGATGGACTTAGATCTGCAGATTTTCCGTCGTCGAGGATGAGAGCAATGTGGCTCGAGTTTTAGATATGTTAAAAGATGAATCTTTTAAACAATCGGGAAGGTTTTACGGAAGACTCATTGTAGATCTCGGACAATCCAGACATGGGTTTCAAGGGACCAAGATGCTGTCATTGCCCGAGATCATGAGACGATCGCATGGACGGGCGCTAGGACCCTCGCTGTTGGCGCCAGATGGGAGTGGACGAGCCTTCCGTGAGTTTTATCGGCGGCGACCGTTTCTTGGATTTGATCGTTGCTTGGCTTTTCTTTCGAGGATTTTGGTGACGATTTCGTCATTGACCGATTTTGACCCCAACAGTTAGCCCCCCAGCTAGCTACGAACCGTAGAGCCTGTCGGATCCTAGCTTGCGGTATAGCCGTGTGGGCGGTCGGAGTCCAGGAGCAAGTCCTTTATACTTTTGACCTTTGATAGTTCGCCGGTGAGGAGTTTTGTGGCGAGCGGCGCCGAGAACTTGCAGTTCGCAGTGGAGTGTCCTCTGGTCTCGTGGAACTCGCAATAGGAGTTATCCTTGTACTGGTTCCTGGTCCAGGTGTTTCGAAGGTTTTGCCTTGCTCGAGTTGATGGCGTAGTTATGTTAGCCTTGGGCGTCTTCCCTTCGTGATGGGCGTATTTGTCGTTCTGAGAGGGTTTCTTCTTGGACGCGGTTTTCTGCGGTCCGTGCTTCTGCGATAGAAGCTTCATCTCTTCTTCCATGATGATGAAGTCTGTTGCCTTGTGGAGAGTATCCTGGATTGTCCGCGGCTTTTCCAGTAGTATCCACTTTCCGAACTTCGACTTGTACCAGAGAGTTTTCCTCGAGCGATTACATTGTCGCTGATGCCCGTTACTCTGGCCATCACCAGTTTGAACCGCATGAAGTCGCGGGCGACTCGTCTTCCTTCTGAGCTAGACTCCATAGATCCACGTCGGACGTTTCTCTGTCCATGAACATGGAGTACTGTTTGAGAAACGCCGAGGCCAGTTGGCGGAAGCTTCCGATGGAGTTCCTTTTGAGCTGGGAGAATCACTTTCGGCGCAGCACCTTTGAGGTGCTCGACGAAGAGAAGACAATGACCTGCGTCCCGTCGCGTTCGGGAGTTTGCACCTACCCATTGCGATCTGGAAGGACTGCAGGTGCGACTTAGGATCCGTCGTACCGTCATAGACCGGGATTTTGATCTTCCCTGGGTCTGAGATGCGTGTTTCCGTGATCCGAGTGGTGAACGGCGTTTTCCGTGCTTCCTCGAGAAGTCTATCGATCTCGGGGGCGGAACTGGTCGCCTGATGGATTTGCGATTTTACCGCTTTCACTTCAGCCACGGTCTTTTGAGAGATTCACGGAGATCATGGATCTCGCTATTGCTGCCGGCCTGTCGAACCTGTCGGCTCGCGATAGATCGAGTTTGATCTTCCGAGTTCTTCCTGCTCCATCCAGTAGAGTTCTTCTTCCTCTTCGTCATGGGCCTATTGAAGGATACAGCCGGCGGACTGGCTTCGATTCTCCGGGTGGATGTCAGCGTCTTCATCGGAAGGGTCCGATCGGTCGCTGATATCTAGATCGATCTTCGGCGTCGCTTTCCTTGTTTCCGCATCCGGAGTGGAAGGTTCTCGAGGTCGTTTGCTGTCCTTTCGAGCCGTTTCCTCGAGTGGGCTCTTCGGGCATCTTTTCGTGCCGAGATCGAAGTCGAGTCTCCTGGCGTGCCTTGGTGGATCAGCGGCAACTTGCTCCTTGCAGTTAAGGTATCGACCTGTTTTGGCGGCGAGGTTATCAGCTTGTCTGTTGCCCGCCGGGCGGAGGTAAACAGTTCCTTCATCTGCCTCGGTGTTTGCATCAGCAGTGACGTGGACGCGTCTCCAGCTGGAGTCTTCTTAGCGTTGGCATCGGCGGGTGTTCCGTCTAGCTGGCTGATCCTTGGTGGCGTCGGCTGACATGATCGGCGTGTGCAGTTCGCGAGATAGATAGATCCGTAACTTCTAGCGCCAAACTGTAGGAACGAAATTCACACCATCAATTTCCGATAAAGATTTGTGGAGGAAAACAGAGTTAACCGATTTTCCTTGAAGGTCCGGATATCTGCTGGGCCACACGAAACAATCAATAAAATAGAAGTTGCGAAAATAGAAATCGTAAAAGTTGGCGGAAAAAGATCTTATTTCTGAATTGGCGTTTTGGCGTGAACAACAGGTGAAAGTAAGCTACGAGCTGTCGAAAGGTCCGCTAGTCCGATCGCCTAAGTCTATCCTAGTTGAGTCGCTGCCGCTAGTGAAAACAGAAAAGAATGCTAAATCGCTCTAAGTGCTAAATGCTCGAAAATTTGTGATCTGGTTTGCTTCTTGCTCAAAGCTCTCCTATATACTCCTCTATGGCGGTCTATCTTCTCGCGGGCTGAGTCGGGCTTTTCCATTTTCGTCCATCTTCGTGTTTATCGGAAACTTGACATTTATCTTGAAATCTTGACATTTATCTTCCGAAACTTGATATTTATCTTCTGAAACTTGACATTTATCTCTTATGTGCGGATAAAGATAAACCGTCATAGTTATCCTTCCTTTCGAAAATCGTCGTGGGCGTTTGGCCATGTTGGCCGTTTAGGCGTTTTACGGTTTTGAAGGACAGTCTTTGAAGGTTTGGCGTTTCGAAGGAACCTCAATTCCTTGTTTAGTCGAGGAAGTGGCGTTAGAGTAAGTAATCATACCAAACTTGCGTAGATTGATCCGAACAAGCTAAGATGGGATCGAACCGGCACGATAGGACCGAGATCGGACGAGGGCGGACCGACGCCAGGCCGACGCAGCGCCGGGCGCCAGGCCGGCCAGCGTGGGTGCCGCCGCGGGCGCCAGGTACCGCCGGCGCCGACCAGACGGGTGCCGCCGGCGCCAGGCCGCCAGGCGACGGTGCCACCGGCGCCAGGCCGCCAGCGTGGGTGCCGCCGGGCGCCAGGCGGTGCCGCCGGCCAGGCCAGCCCGCCAGCCCGCTGGCGCCAGGCCGAGGCCGCTGGCGCCAGCCAGCCCGGGCCGCCGCCAGGCCGGTGCCGGCCGCCAGGCCGCCAGGTGGTGCCGCCGCGCCAGGCGGTGCCGCCGGCGCCAGCCCGCGTCCCGCGTGCCGCCGGTGCCAGGCCGGATGCCGCCCGCGCCAGGCCAGCCCGCCCCGTGCGGCCAGCCAGCCAGCCCCGCTGCGCCGGCGCCAGGCCGAGCCGGCGCCAGCCCGCGTCCCGCGTGCCGCCGGTGCCAGGCCGTCTTGCCGTCTGTGGGTTTGTTCGATCTTTCCCTCGTCAGTCGTTTGCGGGAAATCTTTTGAGTTTGGGTCTCTAGCCGTAGATCTCGAGATAATTGTTTCCAACGAGATTCCGCGAGTATCGGGATTTGAGATGGACTTAGATCTGCAGATTTTCCGTCGTCGAGGATGACAGCAATGTGGCTCCGAGTTTTAGATATGTTAAAAGATGAATCTTTTAAACAATCGGGAAGGTTTTACGGAAGACTCATTGTAGATCTCGGACAATCCAGACATGGGTTTCAAGGGACCAAGATGCTGTCATTGCCCGAGATCATGAGACGATCGCATGGACGGGTGCCAGGACCCTCGCTGTTGGCGCCAGATGGGAGTGGACGAGCCTTCCGTGAGTTTTATCGAGCGACGACCCGTTTCTTGGATTTAATCGTTGCTTGGCTTTTCTTTCGAGGATTTTCGGGTGACGATTTCGTCATTGACCGATTTTGACCCCAACAAAAGATGCATCCAAATGGAATGACGAGGCACAAGGAGCTTTTATATGACTTAAAGAAGCATTATGCTCTGCTCCGGTGTTAGCACTTCCTCAGTTTGATAAACCATTTGTGGTGGAGATCGATGCTTGTAGTAGAGGTATTGGGCCTGTACTTATGCAAGAAGGACATCCCTTGGCATATATCAGTCGTCACTTACAAGGGAAACAAGTGAGTTTATCAATTTACGAAAAGGAGTTGCTGACAGTGGTTTTCACGTTACAAAAGTGGAGGCATTACTTGTTAACAAGTCATTTTGCTATCAAGACCTATCAACGCAGTTTGAAGTAAATGTTGGAGCAGAGACTAAATACACCTGTGCAGCAACAATTGCTCCCGAAACTAATGGAATTTGATTACGAAATCCAGTATAAAAAAGGCAAGGACAATGTTACAGTCTGTCAACAGTGCAAATATGATACTGCAGCATCTCCAGGATTGCTTGAACCGTTGCCAATTCATGAGGGTGTATGGATGGACATTTATATGGACTTCATCGATGGGTTACCTTTGTCATTGGGGAAGTCAGTGATTCTGGTAGTCGTTGATAGATTCAGTAAAGCAGCTCATTTTATGAGTCTGACACATCTGTATACTGCAGCATCTGTGGCTCAAACCTTCCTTGATAATGTCTTCAAGCTACATGGTTTCCCTCGTTCCATTGTGAGCGACAGAGATGCGGTGTTTGTTAGTCAGTTCTGGAAAGAGCTCTTTAAGCTGCAAGGTTGTGCACTACATTTATCTACAGCGTATCATCCACAGAGCGAGGGCCAAACGGAGGTGGTGAACCGATGTTTGGAGACATACCTTCGTTGTATGACAAGTGACAAACCTTCACTAATCAAAATGCGGGCGAAGCTACGTGGGAGTATCTTTTTGACTTGCAGAAGAAGTTTCCATCGTTTCAGGTTTAACCTTGTGGTTAAGGTTCTCGAAGAAGGGAAGTTGTGTTACAGGAAAACCGAGTGTGGAATAGAACGTCATCATTTCAGCCTAATAGAGTTACTAACTACTGAGACACGGGGATGCTAAGGAGTGGAGAAAGGAGTTTGTTAGAATCGTTGTTGAGTCCATTGAAGAAATACCAATGACTCCAATCAAATAAAGACTTGTGGCCGAGCTGATGAGAAGAAAAGAAACAGAGCACGGCGTTTAAAAGAAGAAGATGATAGTTATTTAGATTCATTCAGAAAAATATTGTAATCTCTTTTCTCTTGAGTACTTCTTGTACTTTTTCTGTGGAATTCTCAAGGTTCAAAATCGGGCAAGATCTTTCTTATTCACGATCTTTTGCGTTTGAACTACTGATAGGTGTGATGAGTGTCATATATATCGGTTTTTATATTGAGTTTTAGTTGAATTTAATTTGGTTTATTATGTATTCTAGTTATTTTGGAGTCTTTTTGTGTTCTCTAGAGTTTTCAGGGGCTGGAGTGCGAAATCAGAAGTATTGGGGCAAACATGTTGACTAATCTGCACCAAATAGAAGTTTTGGGGTCAAAACTGAAGAGGCTTACAATGTCAGAGACCAATATGCAAAAAAAAGCATAAAGATCAGCCTTCTGCAACTCGCGAACCGAAGAACTTGAAGCGTGAAGATGGAAACCCAGGTTGCTCGATCCGATGTCCTCGACTTCCAGCTTCGTTTCTCCAGTCCGAGCAGAGCAAAGCGACCACCAGGAGAACACGAGATGCTCGATCCATCCGTCTCGACCACCAACCTGAAAACCTTGAATCGTGAAGCCCAAAGCGAGCGAAGAACACGAACCAGACTGCTCGATGTGGCGCTCTCGATCCGTATCTCCACCCGAGAGCAAAGAACTTCTCGATGTGTGATGAAGACAACTGCACGATCTGTTCGCCTCAACTCCATCTGATTTCTCTGCAACTCGAACGGAGAGAGGACACACGACAGCTCCATTCCGGAGCACTGGTGGTCGTGAAGAAACGAGACGACGCCGAAGTTGCAGCTGCAGCGGCGAACGACGAGACCTAAAGACCATGGAGACGAAGAAGAAGCTCGAGCTCGAGTCCCAGAACTGAAGAAGAAAGTGAAGACCAAACGCAAACGCCGTTTCCAAAACGCGGCCGCATTTCTAATCGCAGAAAATAGCGTTTGCGTTTAGCATTTAGCTTTTGACTTTTGACCTATTTTTCTAGGTTTTTATATATGTGTCTTAGAAGGAAAAACTAAGCTTTATCTTACCTTTTGTTCTTAACATTATTTTAAATCTGAGAAAGAGATTTGTGAACCTTCTTTTAATTACTTTAATATAATCTCATTATGTCTTTTTTTGATTTATCTTGTGATTGTTCTATGAGTATGCGTGAGTAGTTCTCCAGTTGGGTTTCAGGTTTCTCACATCGGGATTTCATAAGTTGTTGACTTAGGATTGTTAAATTTAGGGATTTATCTTATGGTTCTTCATCTATTAGTGTTCTTAATGTTGAAATTAGCGTCATAAACTAGTTTCTGAGTTTAGGTTGTTTAACGCACCAAAAGTGTTTGTTTAAATGCCTGAAAAAATTTTAGATGAGCAAAGTTTCCTTAACTAACGGAAGCTAATGTTATTGCGCTTTGTGAACTTATCAAACCTGGTCTTATTTCTTGTTTAATATCTGAAACTCAATGGAAGTTAGTGTGGAGGTTTCTACCTCATAGAGACTTAGCGCTACAGAAATAGGTTGATTATATTATCGTGTTTGAGTTGAAGACGTTGCTTAATTTTATTCCCTAGTCTATTTATCTGCTTGTCAACAATGAAATGATTTCCCTAAGAATACCTTGTGCCCAGTGCTTTTCTTGATTACCTTAAATCTCCGCTTTGTTTATCTTTCTAGTTTTGTAGTTACAAAATCCAAGCAATCTTTCTTATTTGCTTTATGTAGTAGCTCATCTTATAAACTCTTCGTGTGATCATCAGTCCTTGTGGATTCGATCCCGTATTACTACTGCGTACTTTACTGTGCACTTGCAGTTAGTCTTTCGGGTTAAAACCTGATCGTATCAAGTTTTTGGCACCGTTGCCGGGGACCATTTGGTCACCTTAGAGTTAAAGATTAGTTTCAGTCTATAGATTTTTATTCTATTTTGTTTAATCTTTTCTTTTTCTCTTTGTTAGTGTTTTCTCAGGTGCATGAGAAGGTCTCACACTAGAAGCCAAGGATCATCTAATCTCATACCTTTAGAACCGGAGCTTAGCCGCCTAGAGAGACAGAAGAAGAAAGGAAAGGCTACAGAAGTTGAGATGGCTGGAAATGATGGTAATCTTCAGCTTCGAGATGGTCCTCATGACCGTCAGATAGACGACAACGAGCAAGTTCTACCTGCTGTGGGAGGACAACATGGCAACAATAGGCCAAACTTTCAGCAACCGGCTGCATCTGCGAGGCAATCGGGTGTGCGTCAGGAAATGCCAAGGATGACGTTGGCACAATACGACAGTCCTGATACTTTCATGCCAATCGATCTGGCATCAATCCACCTCCTATAGAGAGGAGAGAATTTGAGATCAAGACTTGTCTCATAAATCTGGTGCTACAGAACCAATTTCGCGGGACTCCATCCGAGAACCCGATGCATCATCTGGAACGTTTTGAACACATCTGCAACACTAGTAGAACCAACGGGATACCTGAAGGAACTTTGAAGTGCAGATTGTTTGAATTCTCTTTGGCAGAGAAGGCCGACAGATGGAGGAGATCTATTCCTAGTGACTAGTATGTAACTTGGGAAGAAATCAAAGCTGTGTTCTTGGGACACTTCTTCACTAAATCAAAGTCAACTCATCTCAGGAACAAGATTGCAAGCTTTCAGAATACAAATTCAGAAAGCTTCCATGAAGTTTGGGAACGCTTCAGGGAGTACACCACAGACTGTCCACACCATGGCTATTCTGATGTCAACTTGCTGAACATCTTCTACAATGGAGTTGATGAGAAATACCAGAACTCTATGGATACTGCTAGTAATGGGGATTTCATGACCAAAACTGTGGATGAAGCATATCTTCTGATTGACAACCTAGCAGCTTGTCAAGCAAACCGTAGGTCAGAGTATTCACTCAGAAAATTGATGAGTTGAGTGCCAAGATCGAGATGCTGATGAAGAGAGATCAGAAATCAGTACACTTTGTAGGAGATCAGAATGATCAGGTCTATCAAGAACCCACGAATGATTATTCATGCAAGCTGATGTGAACTACATTGGTGGCCGAGGGGATTACAACAAAGGGCTCAATTAGAATTTCAGGAACCACGAGCATCTGCTATCTTACAGGAGCAACAATGTGGATAACCCACAACATCAAGCTTACCCCCAACAAAGCAACATGCAGAGTCAGTTCCAGAGCAGACCGTTAGCGCAGAACCAGAGTGTTTTCAATCAAGGGTATAAGAACAGAAACCAGATCCAAGGGAACAACAGTTTTCAGCAGAAGCAGCAGTACGGAAACTTCCAAGCTCAGGGGAATGCTTCTGCCTCTCAACCCTCTCAAGACAGTGAGATCAAGCAGATGTTACAGATGGTAAGAGAAGAGCAGAAAAGGAGCACTTCAGAGATCAACAACAAGGTTGACAGCATGTACGGAGATCTGAACGGGAAGTTTGAAGCTTTGAACTCCCATATAAAAGTGTAAGAGACGCAGGTAGCTCAAACTTCGTCGGCAAACAGAGCACCACCGGATACATTACCAGGGAAACTTGAGAAAAACCCAAAGGAGTATGTCAATGCAATAACCTTGAGGAGTGGAAAAACTGTTGAGAATTTGAAGAAGCCGACGGAAGGCCAAACCAAGGGAAAAGAGATCTATCGATCTAATGAGGAAAGCTCGGAAGATAAAATCCCTGAAGTAGAAGTGAATGATGAATGTAAAAAGGGGATCGATCAATCTACTGTTCACGAATCAGGTGATGCCTCTTAAGTTTCTCAAGACTCTGAGGAAGTTGAGGAAATGTATGTGCCACCTCCACCTTACGTTCCCAAACCTCCCTACCCATCCAGGCCCAAAAAAAGATAAGGGAACATGAGTATGAGAAGCTGAGAAACCTTGTAATGGAGTTACATGTGCGTCTACCCTTCATTGAAGCAGTCAAGATGGTGCCTACTTTGAAAAGGTACATGAAGGAGATAATATCTGATAATCTTAGCTTGGAGCGTGGAGCAATGATGCTCACAAAGGAATGCAGTGCAGTTCTCTAGAATGTGATGGCAGAGAAGCGTGATGATCCAGGACCTTTTGTTTTACCTTGCCGCATTGGTTCCTTGACTTTCGAGAAGAGTTTATGTGATTTAGGCTCGGGAGTCAGCCTTATGCCATTGTCTGTCTCTCAGAGGTTAGGCAAGTGTAACTACAAACGTACTAGGATCTCCCTCGTGCTTGCTGATAGATCAGTACGAAGACCAGTAGGCATTGTGGAGAACATCCCTGTTGGCATTGGACAAGGCTATGTTCTGACTGACTTTGTAGTTCTCGAACTAGCTGAGGAGCCTAAGGATCCTATCATCCTGGGGAGACCTTTCTTGGCCACAATTGGAGCCATGATAGATGTCAAGAACGGTCATATTGACTTGCGTTTAAGCGACATGGCAATGAAGTTTAATGTTGAAAGGGTTCTGAAGAAGCCCACCATAGATGGACATACTTGCTGGGTTGATACTTTAAGTGAGCTGATTGAGGAATTTGTGGAGGAGATTCACGTTGAGGATCCACTTCAGATTGCGTTGACTCAAGTGAGGAGTGAGTTTAGGTATCTGGACGGCGATGCAACCAGTTTTTCTGAAATCCTAGACTCAGCACCACAGATCTGCAAGGAGTTTTCTTTCATCAGTCTTTGATATACCATGGAGTGATATACGATGGATTTGATCCGTTTTTATCCATGGTATATAGGTTTTAAGATATATATATATATATATATATATATATATATATATATATTATGTTTTGGAGCATATTAGGTATGTTTTCAGGTTCAGAAGCATTTTGGAGTAAAGTGATGATTTTGGAGCATTTTGAAGCTTAAAAGAGATTTCATCCGAGCTGACCATCAAACCAGACCAGAGGTCGATATTCAGAGACAACAATCGATCGATGCACACTATGTGCCATAGATCGACATCAGTATCCAAAGGTTGACGTATCAAGATTATAATCGATCGATGCACATCCTGTGACATCGATCGATACGGAGTCGCGCAGAGACAGAATGGTTCCAGCTGACTTAAAGCCCAAGTCTTCACCAAATTACAAGATTGCCCCTGACGAGTTTTTTAACCTAATGAACTAAATATATATAGCTTGCCTATGTGTTTAAGGGAAAAGCATGCTTTCTATTTTGTTTTAGTTTATTGTTTAAGGTTTTTAGAGATTCTTAGAGTTGGAGAGAAGATCCAACGAGATTTTTGATTGAAACTTCATTATTTGTTTCTTTATCTATCTACCTATGAGTTTCTTTCATCATGTTTTTATGAATTGCTTGGCCATGTCTAAGTAGTTCCATTATTAGATTTAGGGTTCAAATAGGTTGTGAGGGATTAGCCCCAACTATAGATTGCAAAGTTGTGATATTCATTGTTAGGATGTCCTTAACGCTTGTGTTCTAGAGTAGCTAACTAGAATCTTGACCTAGGATTGTTTGTTACTTCATCATGTATCCATCCTGTTCAAGCTAAGATCACAAGAGAAAGGCGAAAGCTGATCTAGAATCTTAGTGAGCATCGATTTCAAACTACGCATAAAGCTTACTAGAAGCGCGTCGATCAATATTCCTATAGAATAATCGATCGACGGATCGAAAGTTGTATCGATCGATACTCCTATAAAGTCATCGATCGACACTTTCTAATTTATCATCTCGATAGGTGAGATCATTAGATCTAGTCATCAGACGAATCTAGAAAGCGAACGCTGATCGATTTGTGCATAAGGTGTTGAGCTCTTTAATATCATGCATGCAACTTGTTAGGCATTGATATACCATGGATTTTACCCATTTTTACCCATGGTATATGAGTGTTTTTACTACTATTATCTATGTTGTGGAGTCTATTAGGTATGTTTTCAGGTTCAGAAGTATTTTGGAGAAAAGTGATGTTTTAGGTGCCTTTTTGGAGCTTAAAGAAGAGTTCACCCGAGATCAAGACCAGAGGTCGACACCAGAGTTACACATCGATCGATGCACACTCTGTGCAATCGATCGACACACATTAGCCGAAGGACGATACATCGAGACTATAATCGATCGATGTACACCCTGTACTATCGATCGATACTGAGGCGGCAGAAAGACAAGTTGGACCTGGCCGAACTTGAAGCCCAAGATATCACATTTTACAAGAATGCCCCTGACGAGTGTTTTAACCTAATGAACTCATATATTTATATGCCTAAGTGTTTTGGCATTACAAATACAAGCCATTTTTTAAACAAGTTTTATACAAGTTTCTTCTACTTCTACTTATTTCTTTTAGTTCTTTATTTATTAACAGAGGTTATAGAATTCTAGACCTAGAGGAGAGATCCAAAGATATTTGTGATTGGAATCTAAGTGTTCACCCTCTGATAGGTCTATGAACTTCTATTATTACCTTGTTGCTATGAACTACTTAGTCATGTCTGAGTAGATTCATTTGTTAGATTTAGGGTTTAAATAGGATATGAGAGATTAGCCCCAACCTATAATTGCTATAGTTGTGATACTTATTGTTAGGATTGTTCACTAATGTTTTTTCTAGCTTAGCTACCTAGAACATGAACTTGGATTGCATTGTTCATTACATGCAATACCTGACAACATCCTAAACATGCTATGACCCTCTTGAGATATGCGAAAGCTGATCTAAGATCATGGTGAGCATTCTATCAACTCGCGCATAAAGCTTGATTAGAGCTGTATCGATCGATACTCCTATAGAGTAATCGATCGACGTAGCTAGAGGTGTATCGGTCGATATTCCTATCGAACCATCGATCGATACCATCGGCAGAGTAGCCGACCGCAACACCATTTAGCATCTAAGTAATAGATGGTCTAAATAATGCGAGAGCTGATGGATTCATTTAATAAGTGTTGAGCTCTGACATATCATGCAAGCAACTTATTAGCCTTTATAGTATTTATAATCCTGAATTCCTGAATACTTACCCTGAATCTAACTACTTTTCTTTACTGTTCCAAAACCAAATCCTTTCAACTGAGTAATCTTATCCTTACTCAGCAAACCTGCACTTTACTTTAAACTATTTTCAACCTAGCATAGTCATTAAGATTGCATCTTATTTGTACACTAGCTCTCGAGGATTCGATCCCTAAGTACTACAACTGAACCTCTTATTTGAGAGAGTAAAGTCACTCCTTAGGGTAATTTGAGTGATATCAAATTTGGCCGTGCCGGGAGCTTTGATACAATAGGATCTAATCTGATTAGGTCTAGGTTATTTCTATTTTATTTTAATTTGTTTTCGACACAAAATTTTTCTTGTCTTTTCGGTACATGCCCGAAGCACCGAAGCAACAAGGAATCCTAACTTTTATTCTCGAAGACCCGCTAGCTTGGAACGCTCAATCCGCAAGGAAATCCGCTCCGCATCGATCGACGCCATCAACTTCCTGTCGACCGATACCGACGCACTCGCCGACCGAGACACCGCCTTCGTCGACCGACACTCGCACCTTCACGTCGACCGACACTACTTCACCGTCGACCGCATCTTTCATCCGACATCGATCGATACCCTAACCGTATATCGATCGATACTACTCCGAGTCATGGTTGCCTATTATTCTCACGCCGAGATGAGAATGGAGACTTGCGTGACCAAGAAGGTCACCTTCGTAATGAAGCAGTTAGAAACTCAACGCCGAATGAAGTAATCCATGAGCCAGAAACTGCACCTACAGGAGCTGTTCAACCTGTAGAAGAGGCTGCTCGAACACTAGCTGACTACAACCGTCCAAATCAGTTCTACATCAACAGATCAGCCATTCGTCCCCCTCGCTATTCGAGAGGCGATTTCGAGCTGCCGCAGACTACACCCTTGTGGGACAGATACCTTACTATGGGCTGTCCAGTGAGCATCCTATGGACCATCTGGAGAGGTTCGAGGATCTCATATCTGCTATCAAGGCCAATGGAGTCCCTGTGGACTACCTTCTCTGTAAGCTCTTCAAACACTCTTTATCTAGAGAAGCTTTACAGTGGCTTAAGCAGCTACCACCAGGATCTCTTACATCCTGGAGCGACATCAAAAACGCATTTTTGCGTAACTTCTTTGATGATGCGAACGCTGAAGACTTAAGGAGGAAAATTGCCACATTCAATCAGGAGCCTGGAGAGTCATTCAAGGATACCTGGATCAGATTCAAGTCTTACCAGCGAGACTGCCCACACCATGGATTCAACAAAGTGCAGCTGCTCTGCTTTTTCTTCAGAGGCATCGCACTGAAATATCAGATGGCTCTAGACACTGCGAGTAAAGGAAACTTCACCACAAGAAATCCTGAAGATGATGTGAAGCTAATAGACAACCTCGCATCCAGCAACAACACAAAGAACATTGTAAGAGCAAGATCTGCAGCGTTCCTTGGAAATGAACAGATAAATGAGGTACAAGCTACACTTGACAATGTTCAGAAACACCTAAACAAGCAAATCTGCTCAGTGGAGGATGCAGAAGCTGATGAAGAAGATGACTATATAGAAGCAGAAGTCAACTAGATCAGTGGAACCGGATTTTAGAGGTCTGGAAACCAAGGAAACATAAACTTCGCAGGACAGAGAGGAAACTTCAACAGCAGCAACCCCAACAACAACATGAGTTATGGAAACTCATCTTACATGAAGCCACCCACACCAACTCCAGAAGGAAAGCTAGAAGACATGCTCAGCAAAGTTCTTGAAAGCCAGCAGCAGTTAGAGGTGAAATTCAATGGAAAGATCGATGTTGTCTACACCACTTTGAACACAAAGCTTGATGCTTTGAGTACCCATGTGAAGAAGCTAGAGACTCAAGTGATTCAGACAGGAGAAGCTGTTAAGAAGCAGGAAGCTTTAGGAAAAGGGACTGGAGAAGAAACAACAGGCCACAACGTCAGTGCTATCATAGAGAATGATTTTTGGAGAGTGGTAAAGCAAGAGAAGCTGCAAGAGGGAGACTTCCAGATCGAAAGAATTGGCGGCGACCACTGGAATCGATCGATGTCAGGACTACCACATCGATCGATGTACGCCAACACCAATCGATCGGTGGAACAAGACGAGCATCGACCGATGGATCTTGAAAGATCCACCAACGAGTGCAATACCGTGAAGATACTTACTCACGAGGAGTTCGCAGCAAAGCACCCACATCCGCCCAGCCCTTACCACATCGACCGACTAGACAGACATCCCATCGATCGACCGATTGATAAACAAATCAATCGACACACTTCAGAAGCTGTCGACCGATATTCAGTTATCACACGCCGAGTGCAACTTCCCAAGATAGATGTTGCACGACTTAATGCACTCCAGGAGCAATCTAAGCCTTCCAGAAACCCACCAACCGCCATAATCAAGAAACCGACGGATATTATTGATCCAATGGAGATAGAAAAGCAAAAAGATGGCAGAGTTCTCAGAAAAAGGAAAGAGAAGGTTCCTAAACACCTTAAAAGAGGAGTTAATGAGAAAGAGTTGGCAAGTTTCAGAAAGAGAGTTCTAAGGATACCTACAGAGAAACTCTTTGAAGAAGCCTACTTTTCACACAGATTGTGGATGTTTTTCAGAGAAACTAAGGAGACAGAAGAAGACATCAAGAGGATGTTCAACCAAGTCAGAGAAAGTATGAAGAAGAGGATCAAACTAGAGAAGAAGGGTGATCCAGGAAAGTTTGTTGTTCCTTGCTCAGTGGGATCAACTTCCCACGTGCCCTATGTGACACAGGATCTGGAGTTAGCATCTTACCCAAGGTGATAGCAGACCACCTAGGTCTGAAGATAGAGCCTATCAAGAATCGCTCATCTTTGTAGATTGTTCTCAGCAGAACTCGAGGAATTGTGAGAAACCTTGAGGTCACCATAGGAGAAGCCCTAATTCCAGTAGACTTCCATGTCTTGGACGCCAAGATAACCCTACCCACTTCTTTGCTACTTGAAGAGCCTTCCTAGCCACAGGAGCATGCAACCTTCGACAAACAAAGCGGCTAACCCTGATCAACCCTATGGTCTACTATGATCCAAGACGAGTCATCAAGGTCCCTAAGAAGATCCAAGACGGCTCAGACCTTGTAGCTGTTTGCTATTGTGGAGATGAATACGACTCACAAGGCGAATACGAGACAAAGACCGCAGAATCGATCGATAGTAGCACTGTCTCATCGATCATCTCTGGTGAACCGACATCGATCGACAGCCACACATGGTCATCGATCGATTCACTATTCAATCAGATCGAGGAGGAGTTTCCAGAAGGTGATTTCGAAGTAAACACGTGGGAGAACGACTACTACATCCCACCACATGCTGCAAATACTACTCACATTGAGGAGTATACTGAAGATTACGAGGAGGAGAGAGCTATAGAATGTCACAACCTTCCAGAAGATGAAGATCGACTTCTCCACCACAACCTCAGAATCACGGCATCGATCGACAGGACCACATCCCCATCGATCGATACTACTTGCCTCGCATCATTCGACAACACAATCAACGAAACGCGAGACGGAGACTACTCAATCGAGCTGGGCGCAATACCAGAGAGCTTCGGTCGGACCGCCACACCAACATACATCACCCAACCCGAAACAGTCTCATCGATCGATACGGCACCAGTACAATCGACCGATAGGCCTGAACAACCATCGACCGATTCCGAACCTGTGCCATCGACCGATACATACACCCAACCATCTCAGATAACAAATTCAAATGTACTTAATTTCGGTAATCGAATTCCGGATGAGTTTGGTATTTTCAGGGATTCACAAGGCTTTGCACGATCAATGGATGGACGAACACTCCACATATCCAAAGAAGACATTGCAGACGTCCTACAGTTAGTCAATGGATCCCACAACCTATTCCAACAACAACGCTATGGACCAGACCACCATTATCAGCACCAGGAGGCAGACACAACAACCGAGCCAAAGAGAGTTGAGGATAACCATCTTAACAGGAAGGATCCATATCTTCAACAGAAATCGATCGATACAGAGTGTGTTGCATCGATCGATAAGTGTCCCGAATTCGGAAAGAGAGCCTTTCGATATGGAGTTCGAAAATTCTTTTGGGAGTAGAGAGATGAGTATGGGGTCTACAGAGACGAGAATGGCTTTGCTAGAGGAATAGATGGTGACGTCATCAGAATTTCTAAAGACGACATCAAGAAACTGCTCCAAAGAACTTCTATGGACGAGCGCTCCTACATCTGTCTACCAGAGCACGCTAGTTCATTTACAAGAAGAGAATTGGTGCAAGAAACCTACACCAAAGACGAAATCAACGAGATGTTCACCGGTTTACTTGGAGAACACAAATGGGAAAAGCTCTCCATGGAAAAGAGTTTAGAAGAGGCCACAGACAAGCTTCGCAGTGAGATGAACTGGATGTTCAGTGCAGACCAAGGATTACTCAAGAAGGTTCAACGTCTTGATTTGGAACTTGAAGATCTTTGCAACGCACAGAACCATAGCCAGAAAAGATCAATATCGATCGACGGAGCACCATCCACATCGATCGATATGGAGTCCACACCATCAACCACTTACTCAAAACATGAGGTTGATGAGTCTCTTGGAGATATCTGGAAAGAATTGAAGAAAGCAGAAGCTCGTCTCAGCAGCAAACTCACCAAAACCTGTAAACCTATCTTCCACAACCTAGGGGATCTAAGCATCTGCAGAGAAGAGATAAAGAGATCTATCCGCCTTATCAATGAAGCACATGCAGATATGAACCCCGCTGCACCTTGCAATCCTTTTGGAGGATTGACTCGTCTGAAAGCAGCTGAGAGGAAAATTGCTGTTATACACTTCTTAGTAGACAAAGAAGTGGAGGAACTCGCACTACGAATAGATACTATGCAGCAGGAGGCTGAGAAGTTCCAACGTCAACTTGATTATCAGGCTGCATCGATTGCATCGATCGACGATCTCAACCTCACATCGATCGATAGGCGATTGACTGAAATCGACGGCCAGATGAAGCTCTTTGCAGAGAAGCTTCACGAGAATCTGCAGACGCAAAAATCGATCGATGCAATGGGTTTCTCATCGGTCGATATACAGACTTCAGAGACCTGTACCAGAGCCGATTTGGATAAATTAGCTGATGAAGTCTACACAGCAATAACAAGCGTGGATGATTCACAAGATAGACGTCTAGACCAAACATATTTCCCGCTTGTTAACGAGGTTGGAAGCATGGAATCTATCATAGAAGGGATGCAGAAAGAAATTAAAACCATTCAGAGGCAGCTTGCGAGCAGACCTGCACCCTTAGAATCGATCGACCGAGCAACCAGCGCATTGATCGATGGACTTCAACAGCCATCGACCAACATTTCAACAAAGGAATCGATCGATACCAGCTCCATCCACGACAAAATGATCCAACGCCTTGATTCAATGCAAGCGGAGCTCAGTGATCTTTCAGAACATGCCTACAGGAAGTTAGGATGGCACGAGTTCAGCATTGAAGGTCATGAAGAAAGGATTCAAATGATCACTGATGAGTTGATTGAGATAAAGAAGAAATGAACCAGAGAATATGAAGCCACAAGAAGCCTATTTGACGCATGGTTCGGTGAGAAGAAAGATACAGAGGATACTTGTTTCTCAACAAGTACCGGACTTCATCTCAGAGCTCATTCCATCCAAAAGTCAAGCTAGATGACTATAATCAAAGCGCTGAGTGGGAGGCAACCCACTATTAGGTAGTTTTTCATTTTATTTTTAGGATTTTATTTTTCGTATTTGTTTTTCTTTGCAGTTAAAACTAGACGATTGCCATTGAAATCGACCGACATGACACAGTCGATAGCGATCGACATGAACCAAACAGAAGCGATCGGCGAATGCGACTCAACATCGATCGATATGCATCGCGTCAGGTATATCGCTCTAAACTTTTGATATTAGTGTACTTTATTATTGCCTATGCCTTCACTGGACTGGTTATACACTAGGGACAGTGTATGATTTAAGTCTGGGGGGATGTTTACTGATGCTGTTTACCTTTTGATTTCATCCAAAAATGTTTTCAAAATGGTTTTTATTGAGTCAAGAAAGGGATAATGATAATTTAAATTTTCACTTTTTATCTAACCAATCTTTTAGACACCATTCTTAGATTTGTTGATGCAGAATGTACTATAGATGCTAAAGTTGATCACCTGTCAGCTATGACAACACTTTCATTGATTGTCTGGAGGAACCAAAGCTGATTTCCAACCTAACCTGACAATTCTTTACTTGTCTTGGGGTTTGGTATACATGGGATGGGATGCTTCAAACAAGTCTGGAAGGTAAAAGCCTTGTGTAAATAGTTTTAGCACCCTCTCTCTCTCATTTTCGAAATTAGATTTAATTTTTATAAGAGTTAATCATAATCAACCTAGCTTAGTCACTAGGAATTAGATCTTTTGTGTTCCCAAGCTCCCTGTGAATTTGATCCCTAAGTACTACACCTGAACCTCTTATTTGAGAGAGTAATTCACTCTTTAGAGTAATTTGAGTGATCAAATTTTGCGCCGTTGTCGGGGATCTTTGATCGCCATTAGATTTAATCTGATTAGGTATAGGTTATTTCTTTTTAATTGTTTTCTGACAAAAACTTTTCTTGTCTTTTCAGGTGCATGCACAGCAGTACCAGAAGCAACAAGAAAACTCAGCTAGTATTCTGAGCATATCCTGCAACCTTTGAACGTTCGATCTGCAAAGACAAATGCTCCACATAAATCGACATCAACACCAGTTCGTCGACCGACATTCGCACACCAACATCGACTGAGACATCTTCTCCGTCGACCGATACTCACTCATCACCGTCAGCCGACACTATTCCGTCGACCGACATCTCTCATCCAACATAGATCGATACCTCAGTCTTTACATCGATCGATACTCATCCGTGAGACATGGTTGATTCTCAGACACTGATTCTCAGACAGGACGAGAATGGGGACCTGCGTGATCAATAAGGTCACCTGCGTAATGCAGCAAGTCAAAAGTTAGGTGCCCAGGGGACTGTAATCCCTGAACCTGATGCTGCAGCTACAAGAACTTTGGCTGATTACAACCGTCCAGATCAGTTCTATGTAAACAGATCAGCCATTCGCCCTCCAGCTATACAGAGAGGCGATTTCGAATTGAAGCTGCAGTACTACACACTTGTGGGACAGACACCCTACTGTGGGTTATCTCACGAGCATCCTATGGACCATCTGGAGAGGTTCGAGGATCTCATATCTGGTATCAAAGCCAACGGAGTCCCTGAGGACTACCTTCTCTGCAAGCTCTTCAAGTACTCTCTTGCTGGAGAAGCTTCACAGTGGTTTAAGCAGTTACCACCAGGATCTCTTACATTCTGGAGCGACATCAAGAACGCATTCCTGCATAACTTCTTTGATGACGCACACGCTGAAGACTTGAGGAAGAAGATTGCTACATTCACTCAGGAACCTGGAGAATCATTCAAGAATTGCTGGATCAGATTCAAGTCTTACCAGCGAGATTGTCCACACCATAGATTCAACCAAGTGAATCTACTCAGCACTTTCTTCAGAGGCATCGCACTATAATATCAGATGGCTGTGGACACAGCTAGTGAAGGCAACTTCAACACCAGGAATCCAGAGTAGGCTATAAAACTTATAGAGAACTTAGCATCCAGCAACAGCACCAAGAACACTGATTTTGACAAAAGGAAATCTACAACATTCCTTGGGAAGGAGCAGATGGATGAAGTAAAAGCAAAGCTGCATAGTGTTCACAGGCTGCTAAGGAAGCAAATTTGCTCAGTAGAAGATGCAGAAGCTGTAGATGTAGAGAATGATAACATAGAAGAGGATGTGAATTTCATCAGTGGAGCTGGATTTCAGAGATCTGGAAACACGGGAGGAAACATAAAATTCTTTGAACAAAGAAGTAACTTCAATCAGAATTCATAGAAGCCCTTCAACAACAACTACAGCAGCAACTTCAACAACAACAGGAGCTATGGAAAATCATCTTACCAGAATCCACCACCACCAACTCAGGAGAACAAGATAGAAGCCATGCTTGACCAGGTTCTTGAAGGTCAACAGAAGCTGACAGTGGATATCAATGGGAAGATTGATGCTGTCTACACCAACCTGAACACAAAGTTTGAAGCTTAGAGCACTCATGTGAAGAAGTTATAGACTGAGGTGGTTCACACAGAAGAAGCTGTTAAGAAGCAAGAAGCCTTAACAAGGGGGATAGGTGAAGAAGCAACAAAGCACCACGTGAATGCCATCATAGATGATGATTTCTGGCAAGTGGTGAAGTTTGAGAAGCTGCGAGAAGGGGATTTCGAAGTTGAAAGTTCCATGAGTTTCGTCGAGTCACATTGGTGTCGACCGACGTCGACTAGTGACCATCGATCGATAGACTCTACACCGAGTCAATCGACGAGCTTTGACGGGCATCGATCAACACCATCAGCAGAATCAAGTGCTTCGTGCAAATCCGTGAGGATAATGACTCACGAGGAGTTCGCTGCAAGATACCCGCATCCACCCAGCCCTTTTTGCGTCAAAATCGATCGGCATCAAGAATCAGCCATCGATCGACAGAGAGATGATGACATCGATCAACAACCTCCAACACCCATTGATCGATGTGCACCTCTCACATACCGAGTGCAGCTACCAAAGATTGATGCAGAACGACTCAATGCACTCAGACAACAATCCAAACCTTCAGATACACCACCAGACATCATCAGCACTCAACTCAAAGATGCACCAGAGCCTATGGAAGTTGTTAAAGCTACATAAGGGAGAACCTTGAGGAAGAGGAAAGAAAAGGTTCCCAAGCATCTGAAAAGTGGAGTCAATGAGAAGGAATTGGATAGTTTCACAAAGAGAGTTCTCATAATCCCACTTGAAAAACCATTTGAAGAAGCCTACTTTACCCACAGGTTGTGGATGTTCTTCAGAGAAACCAAGGAGACTGAAGAAGACATTAGAAGAATGTTCCATCAGGTCAGAGAAAATATGAAGCAGTGGATCACATTGAAGAAGAAGAGTGATCCTGGGAAGTTTACAGTACCATGTGTAGTGCAAGGTATCACTTTCCCACGTGCTCTCTGCGACACAGGAGCTGCAGTAAGCATCTTACCCAAGGTGATGGCAGACCATCTAGGTCTGAAGATAGAGCCTTCGGACGATTTATTTGTATTTGTGGATTGTTCTCAAAGAAAATTAGGAGGAATCATCAGAGACCTTGAGGTACATATTGGTAACACAATAGTTGTGGGAACCGAAATTTGCACTGTCGATTTTAATGAATAAGATTGCGGAGGAAAGCCAAGTAAACCCGACTTTCCTTGAAGGTCCGGATTCTCTGCGTTGCCACACGAAATCGAGAAAGTTAACAGATGACAAAAATAAGAATTGTAATATTTGCTCGAAGGCGTTTTATTAAATGAAAGATATGAATACAAGGATTCTCCGAAAGACAGAGAGATTTGCGATTAAAGAAAAAGATAGAGTCGCAGGCAGCCAAACGCCCTAAGCCTTGCTCCGCTAGTCTAACCACCTAAACCCTAATTCTTCTAAGCTAGCAAAGTGCTCTAAGTCTAATTTTGATCCCTTCTCCTCCTCTTGCTCTCCTTATATACCCACACCTAGGTCGGTTTGCCTTAGGATGATGGACCTCGCCTTTGGGCCCAAGTTTATCTCTTCAGGAAGTATTCCATTTTCGTCGATCTCCGTAATTATCCTCGAGTTTTCCCCTATTTTTCGGTGACTTGATGTTTATCCGATGTTCGGGAAATCGGATAAATCGTCATAGCCTGATTGGGCCTGAATTCTTAAAATCGTAAGTAAGTCCGTGGACTTGTCTTAAGTCGTTGAACGTTTTATACGATTTCTGAAAAACTATCTTTCTCGTAAAATAAACCGTATAGCCTAAAGAATCGATGTTCGAAGTTAATCGATCTTGTTTTATACGATATCTTCTACGAAATCCAATCCTTCTAATTTTTGTAAAACATGAGGATGATTCCAATCGAGTTGAATTGAAAGATGTTTATTCCGTAGCCGTGATCGTATCAAACTCACGAGGATTGATCCAAGCAAGCTAAGATGGGATCATACCGAGCATGATGGGACCGAGACCAGGGCGAGGACCGTCGACCGCGCCAGGGGCTTGCCGCGGTGCCAGGTCAGCTTCAGCGTGGCGCAGACGCCGGGCGCCAGACCAGCTTGCCGGGCGCCAGGCGGCGTGGCGCTTGCCGCCGGGCGCCAGGCGGCTGCGTGGCGCTTTCGCCGGGCCAGGGCCGCTCGCGGACGCTTGCGCCGCGCCAGGCGGCTTGCGTGGCGCTTGCCGCCGGCGCCAGGCGGCTTGCGTGGCGCTTGCCGCCGGCGCCAGGCGGCTTGCGTGGCGCTTTCCGCCTGCTCCCGGTTCCGTCTCGCCGCCCGGCCAGGGTTCTCTGCCGTCCGTGGGTTTCGTTGCCCGATCTTTCCCCTGGCCGTTCGATGCGGAAATCTTTGAGTTTGAAGGATTTTTGCTGTAGATTTCGAGATAACCGCTTTGACCCCAACAGCTAACCCCCACTCGTAAGATCGAGACGATTTTGCGGGCGAATGATTCGAAGTTTTCTGAAAATCGAATTTTCGCTAAGGATTCTTTCGCAGGAAACCTACATCATCATCCCCTTTTCTTATAAATAGCCAGCCTTCCCTTCTCATTCTTCACATCTTTTCAAATTCTCTTCTTCTCTCTCAAGAAAGAAAATGTCTTCATCCCAAGTTGAAAAGAATTATTCTAATGTTGAGATGGGCGAGGCCAGCCAAGTCCGCCGGTTCCGCCGCTCAGGATGCTACTCCGTCCCTCATTGATGGGTTTGACTCTTTCAAGGCTGCTATCGGGCGCAGTGCTGCGAAGGCTTAAAGCGGCGAGGACTGGGACACCCGATGTTCCTTCCGCTGCTCGACTTTGCCTGTTTCTCCGATCTCTTTGCCTGTTCCTTCGCCCCTTCGCCTGTTCTTCCTTCCCAGCCCGGTCCCATCCGATGCCCTCCTGCCTGCGGAAGGGTTATTGTTCCAGAACAGATTCTTGAGCAGATTCTTGATGTTCAGGTTCATCCATCGGGTTCTTCACTGCTCGATCATGATTCGGCTGGTGCAGCGCCGCTTGCCCGGGAAGGGCAAGGGCTGGTGCGCATCTGGAGCAAAAGGAAGCGGGTGCTAAGAGCGAGGAGAGCAAACTTTCAGAGCCGCATGCCATCGCTCCAAGGTTCGATTTCAATCTACGCAATTCTTGTATCGCTTTTCTTTTTATGATGATACTTACCCTTCTTTTGCGGACAGTTTGTGTCGCTGATTGACGGAATGCTTGGCGAGTGTGGGTCGGAAGTCATTCGCCTATCGAAGGAGCTGGAGTCGTCGCGAGGAAGCGCTGAAGCGCATTAAGGCTACACCGCAGACCGCCGAGGACACCCATGCTGCCCGACGTCCCAGCTTGAGGTTCGTGATCAGCGACCTTGAGCGTGACCTTGGGAAGACCGCGAAGTTCGCTACTCAAGGTGAAGAAGGAGAAGAAGAGCAAATCCTCGAAGTCCGCCTTCAGCGAAGGTCCGACTCATGAGGAGATGAAACCCGTAGATCCTCGGAGGTTGCCGATGCCCGCTGACGACTTCTTTGGTCGTCCGGACGAGGATGGCCACCCTGTTTGAGTCCTTGATAGCCATCCGCAAGAGGGACTTGGCTTTGGCGGGATCGAGGAGAGTCTGAGTGAGCTCGAGTTGCTTCGGGTAACGAGGTCCCGCCTTTGGATTTGGAGGAAGCCAGACTATCGCCCCAGAAAGGAGAGTGGGCGACCACCGAGGGAGATTTCGATTTATCCTTGCCGCCTGCAGGTCAATGCACCCTTTGCGCCGACCAAGACTCAGAAGATCAGGAGCACGGGAGATGATTGCGAGGCTGATGCGGACGAGGCGGGTAGTGGTGGTGCGACCGAGGGAGGCGACGGCGAGGCTATCCCTATCGCGGGTGAGTTTGAGGATGAAGGTGATGCCCGGGAGCGCCTAGGTTTATCAATACCTTCTGGGATTTCTTTTATATTTCGCCGCTAAGAGGCCATGATGTATTTACCGACTGGCCGCTGGTGGCTTCGAATCCCTGCCCCTTTTGGGTTTTGTTTGAACTTTTGCGGTCTCAATCTATGAAACGTTTTTCGATTATTTATGAACTTCAGTTTTTCAAGTATGAGAAAGAGGGTGTGAGTTGTCGCCTCATTCCTAGTTCCCCGATGATCACCATACCTATTGTTTGCATAAAGCGAGATTCTCCGCTGTTTACCGATTTACGAAAAGTTCGTGAAACAAATAGGCTTAAGTGAAGAGACAAATTTTTGATCTCGTGATACCATACTATGTCTGTGAGATGTCAAGATCCAGCGTGGCTGGGTTTAGGCAAGACCTAGGTTTACTCGACTGAGGCTTTATGATGACAAATCGGCTTTCGCTTTTGCCTGTTTGCATTTTAACCTGACTCGCACCTTTAAAATCCGCTAATTGTTGTCGGCTTATATGATTTGTCCGGGCGGAGTCGAGCTACTTCCTTTACGAAGAGCTAAACCAAAATTTGATTTCTTGTATAGCGCTATGTTTATCCTTATCGGATGCAAGAGAGCCTACCCTTGAAGGGCTGCTATTTGTCCGTTTAGGACGTTAGAGTTCGCTTGTTGTGATCAGCAACAACAAATGATACCGCTTTGAGGTGTGTTTGTATGTTTTGAGTTCTAGAGACGAAGATTTCGCCTGAAACGCTTTTATGAAAAGAATGTCCTTCAAGCTGCTACCGACGCCTCGCAGTGCTGAAGGTCGATTTTTCCTTATGCCGCATTTCGCGGGTCGAAACGCCATGGCTTGGGGATGTTTTTAATGTTCGCAGCCAGAAAACTGTTGTTTCCGCTTTGGACGCTGACCAAGGGGTGGCGAATTTGACCTGGGAGAAACGCCTACATTCACTTTGCTTCGCGGAAGTGTTGGTCCCGGATTTGTTTTTGATGTGATAATCGCTTAGTGGATACTAGATCCGTTGTCGCTGCTCAGTCATTGAATTTAAATGCGTTGTTCAAAAGAGTTTCAAAGTTTCAGAATTTTCAAATTCGTGGGAGTATACGGCATATTTCACCCCTTTAATCGGGGATAGCTGAGCCTGCCGGTTAGCGAAGTTGCCTACGCACTTTCGGGATCAAGCCATCTCGTAGTTCTTTGTATCACGCCATTGTTAGTGATAGTATTTTTAAGATGCATCGCTCCAAGTTCTTGGGATTTTACGCCTTGCATGTTCGCGATTTGGTACCTAACCTGGTCGGACTACTTTTATGACTTTGTATGGTCCTTCCCAGTTTGCTCCCAGTTTTCCGCGCTTCGCTCGCAGTGTTTTGGAAGACTTTGCGAAGACTAAATCGCCTCTGAACTCGCGATGGCGACGCTTTCAGTTGTAGTACTCATGGAAGCTGCTGGTAATTTTGATTCGAATGAGCCTGGTCACGGCGCTCATTGATAAGATCGAGATTGTCCAGCATCATAGCGCTTAAATCTTCTCGCTCAGGAGGAATCTTCCCGCATACGGGAATTCTACTCGCTGGGATCATGCATTCCGCTCCATAAACGAGCGAATGGAGTTTCACCAGAGTCTGCCTTGGGTTGTAATGATGCGACCAAAGAACTCCTTCGTTCTCTGCCCATCGCCTTTTGGCATCTAGCGCTTTTAGTCCGGCCAAGGACGGTCTTGTTGATGGTTTCTGCCTGTCCGCTGCATTGCGGATACCGGGAGTTGACTTTGTAAGTCGATTTTCCACTTTTCGCAGAATGCTTCAATCGAGCAGAGATAAATTGAGATCCATTGTTTGTTACGATTTCGCACGGACCCCATGTCTAGTTATGATATGTTTCCGCACGGTTCTCGATTTGTGTGTCTTTGATACTCGTAGGATTCTCGCTTCTACCCATTTGGAAAAGAAACTGAGGACTAGAGGAAGCGCTTTTGTTTTGATGGATGCATAGGTCCTACAATGTCCATGGACCATCGCATGAAAGGATAGGGGACGAGATTGAGGAGAGGATTTCCGGGTTGATGGATTGTTGAGCATGCCTTGGCATTTCTCACTTCCGGCGAATTCTCGCAGTCTTTATCATGGTTGGCCAATAATAACCGTATGCTTGATTTTGACTGCGAGATCTTTCGCCAGAATGATTTCCGCATGATCGAATGGACCTCTTCCATGATTCTTCTTGTCCTTTCTCCTTCGGCATGTCATGAGAGGACCGAGAAACGCCACTTATAAATTCTCCTCTATCGCGATATACCGCCGCTTGGTTTTCACTTTACGGGCTTCATTTTCGGCGGTAAGGTTCCATTCACGATATAGGCTCGGATTGCTTCTAACCAAGGGCTGTCGCAACCATACTCGGTTTGGTCCGATCCGCCTCGCTGATCTCGACTTCTTCCGATCTTCAATCTCTCCTTGATTAGATTGACGACCACTGGTGGTCCGATGCTTGATGTTCGATGAATTCGACCGGATTATCCTTTGAGCCCCGGATCTGAGCTTGAGGCGAAGGGCGCCAAGGCGCCGCCTGGACGCTTTCCAGCGAGGAATTCTGGTCAGGGCGAACTGGTCGAAACTACGAGCTAGTTCTTGGAAGAGTTTTAGATATCGCCCATCCTTTCGGCCCCTTTGCTTCATATTCTCCGCTGTATTGATTGGCGATGTTGGGATCAAAACGGTTATCTCAAAATCAATGGCTAAAGATCCTTCCAAACTCAAAGAGTTCGCATTTAACGGCCAACGGGAAAAGATCGGGCAACGGAAAACCAGAGCGTAGAGAACCATCGGCAAAAGCAGACGGAGCGCCGACGCCGGGCGTAAGTTCCTGGCGCCGCGCAGCCACGCGACGCCTGCCTGGCGCCGGGCGTAAGCGCCACGTAGCCGCCTGGCGGCGAAGCTCCTGGCGCCGTGGTGCTGCCACGCAAGCCGCCTTGCGCCAGCGCCACGCTGAAGCCGCCTGGCACCGCGTAAGTTCTCCGCCGCTAAGCGCCACGCAAGCCGCCTGGCGCCGCTGCAAACGCCCGCTGAAGGGTTCGGCGCTGCGTCCCCTGGCGCCGGGTCGACGGTCCTCGCCCTAGTCTTGGTCCCATCATGCTCGGTCTGATCCCATCTTGGCTTGCTTGGATCAATCCTCGCGAATTTGATACGCTCACAGCTACGGAATAAACATCTTCGATTCACTCGATTGGAATCATCCTCATGTTTTACGACAAAATTAGAAGGATTGGGTTTCTCAGAAGATATCGATAAAACAAGATCGATTAACTCAACATCGATCCTTTAGGCTATACGGTTTATTTTACGAGAAAGATAGTTTTCCAGAAATCGTGATAAAACGCTCAACGACTTAAGACAAGTCCACGGACTTACTTACGATTTTAAGAATTCAGGCCCAATCAGGCTTTGACGGTTTATCCGATTTCCAACATCGGATAAACATCAAGTCACCGAAAAATAAGGGAAAACTCGAGGATAATTACGAAGATCGATTTAAAATGGAATACTTCCTGAAGAGATAAACTTGGGCCCAAAGGCGAGGTCCATCATCCTAAGGCAAACCGACCTAGGAGTGTGTATATAAGGAGAGCAAGAGCAGAGGAGAAGGGGATCCGAAAATCCTAGATTGAGACCTAGAGAGCTCCTCAGCTGATAACTTAGAATTCGCGTTAGACTAGGCAGGCCCTAGAACGTCTGGTCGCTCCGCCGCAAATCTCCTCCTCTCTAAGGATTGAACAATTCTTTTACTTAAGAGCTCCGCACATAGAAACCCTAGGCGCTATCTTCGACATGCCTGTTTCTATGACAAACGCCATACTAGATTTAACCCGCCTGCACGGTTCGATCTCTTGTTCAATTGTTTCTAACTGAACTACGTCCGACTTGATCCTCGAAGGTAAGTAGGCAGCCTTTCTTAAGGTCCAGTCCCAAATCTTAACAAAACCTTTTCCGCATTTATTCGTCACTTGTCGTTGGCTGTCGAGAATCCGACCTTCAGGGAAAGTCGGGTTAACTTGGCTTTCCTGCTTTTATTCATTAAAATCGACGGTGTGAATTTTAGTTCCCACAGTTTGGCGCTAGAAGGAGGGAGGGACGGATTACTCTTACTCTCACGGCCGCAAAACGCTTGATCAAAGCAGTGTCTGGAAATATGAAAGACAAACTCACAGCGATCGATGCTGGTAAAACAATTTCAGCAGTGATTGCTCTTAAGGCCACCTCGCCCATGGCGCAGGTGAACCGTGACGAAGTCACCTCGCCTGGCGAGGACAACCCATCCCGTCCTATCAACTATGCACCCTCGTCCAAGTTCCCATAACACGATTCTCGGGTCTATGGACACAACCCCCTCGCTTAGGATTATCAAAGAAAGACTTCGAAAACTTATAAAAGACTTGATCGTCGAGACGGATTCCTGCCTGCCGTGATAAAACGCTATGGTTATCTTAAACACCAGTTGCCTTAACTATACAAGGGATTGGAATCCTTTCAAAACCGACGCCACATCAACGGCCGCTTAGGAAAAATCGTAAAAAAAGTCTAAGTCCCAAGACGGCCCAAAAGGGGCCTGGATCGTGGCTAAACGGCCCACTTACGATTTAGAATAAGATTGAGCCCAAGGCTGAGATGATGGTCTAATTACCGAGTTTGTTAAATCTCAACGAGTAGGGTTCGACTGAAAACGTTTTCAGAAACTCTTGAAAACAAAACTTACTCTCCTTGAAACCTTGGGAAACCCTATATTACTCACGGAACAGAAGCACGGCAAATCGGTTCACCGATTCCCACTGCCATACTTCTTACAAACAACTCTCGAGGAACAAACGGAAAACGAAGGAGGTCGGAGCTTGATCTTACTAGGACGACTTGCCATAGGGTAAGATCAGTCTTCCCAGTTCGCCTTAGTAAGAGCCCACTTTGTTCTCCTTGTGTCTAGGTCAAAATGGCTTTCGCTTGATCTCAATCGGAGTTTCCGCTGACATTTTACTAAGAGAACAAAGTCACTGATCGCCACCTCGCCGCGGGCAAGGACAATTATTACCGAGGTCACCTCACCCTCCGACATGGTTACCTCGCCCTAGGGCGAACTCACTTTGTTCTCCTTGAGTCTAGGTCAAGATGGTTTTCGTTTCGCCTCAATCGAGCTTCCGCTGAGATTTTACGAAGAAAACAACATCGCTGTCCCACCACCTCGCCCATGGGGAGGATTTCTGTCCCGCCATAGACGAGCCCGGTCCTGTCTCAGTACCATGCATCTTTGCCTGAGTTTTTGTAACTCGATCTTTGAGTCCGCGGAGCCCCGGGATCGCATAAAGACGAAAGCAATGAAGCATCGGGCGACGCGGACACGGCATGGGCGGTAGGGACGCTGCGCCAGCGGCAGACCGACCACGCTGCGTCTACATGCCGGGCGGCAGAGACTCGCCGCTACTGCCGGGCGGTAGATCGACCACGCTGCGCTGGCGGCGGCGGGCGCTTGCCGCCGCAGATCGACCACGCCATTTACGCGCCGCAGGCTTCCGTCTCTTCGCCGGGCGGCAGGCGCCGTTTCCGGCCTCGAACCGGGCGGCAAGGGTCCTGGCGCCATCCGCAGTCGCCTCGCGGATCTCGGCAACGGCAACATCTTGGTCCCTTAAACCCATGTTCGGATTGTTCGAGAAACACGACGATTCTTCCGCAAAGCCCTCTCGATTGTTAAACAAAGTTCATATTTTAAAATCAAGCTCGGCAATATTTTACTTAAACACCATTCGTAAAGTCATACAAGATCATATGAAACGATAAGGTCCAGGACCTAACCAGTTCGCTCATAGCCTGACGAGCTAAGAGCCTCACTCGAAAGTGGTGTCTTGCCCAATGTCTCCATTTATCTAAAGCACCCACCTTAGCCTTCTTCGAGTTATCGCCTACTTCTTCTCCCTTTGTTTCAACGATTCTGTAATGTTCCTTCGGACACATTGTCAATTTAACCAGCAGTACGAAGAAACGAGAACAGGAACTTGGGCGTTCATATCTCTTTCGCCCGATATTCTCGCCAGAATTTCATCAAAACCGATTCGCTCGTATCAAAATTTTCAAAGTCCTTTGATGATGAACCGTTAAAAGTCACGAAACAAAGAGGAACGGGCAAGAGGCAGCCTTGAACCATCGATGAGACTAAGGTACGCCCAACTTAGAAAATTTGTCAAGGTTTTAATTTTTTAGGAAAGGAATGAAAATGTCTAGAAAACTGCCGAAAATTTAGGGAACTTAGAACCTAGATGGATAGTCTAGCAAGCTAAGTCTTAGGCAATTCTCCAGTCTTGTTCTATTGTTCCTTGAATGTCGAGGCAGAACATGCAAACCGATCTAATCTCTAAAAAATCGAGAAACGACGCCACGCATTCTAAGCATACTCATCCCGCTTCCTAAAGAAGTACACAAGCCTTCGAAGGACCCGACCTGAATTCGCATCCCCTTAAAAGGCAATCGTGAACTAACATGACCTTAATGTTAACACGAAGGGTCGTGGTCTAATCCTTTACCAAAACTTCCTTGGCTATAATGGCTGAGCACAACCTTCATGCCACGCCCAATTAATTGAGTGACCACTGCTCCAATCGCTTAACGGCTAAAACAATCCACGATTTGTCATAGAACGCCAAGTGACTATTATGCAAGAAATTTGTCGATAACCCGAATCGGAAAATCATACGATAAACTCTTCATACCAAAACTCAGTCCTAACAACCATATGGTTAACGGAAGATTTAAACTTATCGTCAATCGATTAAGTTCTATACCGTGAACACGGCATGAAAAGAAACACTCGTGACAAGGCTCCAAGAGTTATTCGAGTCATCCTTAATATATACAAACAAATCCCGAAGGCCAACACTTCACGGCACTGTGGAATGTAGACGCTTCTCCTCGGTCAAACTTACGCGACCCCTTGGTTCTGCGCCCAAACCGAAACAACAGTTTCTGGCTGCAACATTCGCAAAACATCTCCAAAGCCCGCCAACATTTCAACCACGAATGCGCACAAGGAAAACTCGACCTTCAGCATCGATAGACGCCGCTAACGCCAAGGACATTCTTTTCTCAAAACATTCCAGACGAAATCCTCGCCTCTAGAACTCAAAACATACAAACACACCTCTAAACGGTAACATGCCTCTAAACTGGTATCATTTCGTTGTTGCTGATCACAACAAACAAACTCTAACGCCCTAAATGACAAATAGCCGCCTTCAAGGGTAGGCTCTTGCATCCGACAAGGATAAACATAGCGCTATACAAGAAATCCAAATTTTGGTTTAGCTCTTCGAAAGGAAGTAGCTTGACTCACGCCAGACAAATCATATAAGACAACAACATGGATTTTAAACGGTACGAGTCAGGTTAAAATCGCAAACAGGCAAAAGAAAGCCGATTTGTCATCGCAAAGCCTCAGTCCGAGAGTAAACCTAGGTCTTGCCCTAAACCCAGCCACGCTGGATCTTGACATCTCACAGACATAGTATGGTATACGAGATCCAAAATTTGTCTCTTCACTTAAGCCTATTTGTTTCACTTAACTTTTCAGAATCGGTAAACCGTGGAAAATCTCGCTTTATGCAAACAATAGGTACGGTGATCATCGGGAACTAGAATGAGACGACAACTCACACCCTCTTTCTCATACTTCAAAAATTTGAAGTTCATAAATAATCAAAAGCGCTTCATAGATTGAGACCGCAAAGTTCAAACAAAACCCCAAAAGGGCAGGGATTCAAGCCACCAATGGCCAGTCCCGTAATACATCATGGCCTCTTAACGGTCAAACACATATAAAACAAAATCCCCGGGGGATTGATAAACCTAGACGCCCTGTGAGTGTCACCTTCATCCTCAAACTCACCCGCGAGACAGCCTCGCTGTCGCCTCCCTCGGTCGCACCGCCACTACTCGCTTCGTCCCGCGCCAGCCTCGCAATCCTCTCCCGCTTCCTGATCTTCTAAGTCCTCGGAGGTCGGCGCAGGGTGCATTCGCCTGCAGGCCGCAAGGATCGATCGAAGTCTCCCTCGAGGTCGCCCACTCTCCTTTACAGACGATAGTCTGGCCTCCTCCGAGTCCAAAACGGGCATCGCATCGGCAACTCGAGCTCGCTCAAACTCCCTCGATCCCCGCTAAAGCCAAGTCCTCTTGCGACAGCTATCAAGAACTCAAACAGGATGGCCATCCTCGCCGATGACCAAAGAAGTCGCCACGAGCATCGGCAACCTCCGAGGATATATGGGCGCCCATCTCCTCATGAGTCATGATCTTCGCTGAAGGCGCAGACTTCCGAGGTTTTTCTCTTCTTCTCCTTCTTCACCTCGAGTAGTGAACTCGCTGTCTTCCTGGGTCACGCCAAGGTCGCTGATACGAACCTCGCTGGGACGCCTAGCAGCATTGGTGTCCTCGACGGTCCGCAGTGCAGCCTTAGTACGCCTTCACGCTTCCAGCGACGACTCCAGCTGCTTCAATAGACTAATGAATTCGACCCACACTCGCCAAGCATTCACAATCAGGGACACAAACTGTCCGCAAAAGAAGGTAAGTATCATCATAAAAAGAAGGGATGATGATGTAGATTTCAGCAAAAAAAAGAATCCTTAGCCAAAAATTTCGATTTTCAGAAAACTCAATCATTCGCCCGCAAAATTGTCTCCGATCTTACGAGCTGGGGCTAACTGTTGGGGTCAAAATGGTTATCTCGAATCAACGGCTAAAGATCCTTCCAAACTCAAAGATTTCCGCACGAACGGCCAACGGGAAAAGATTGACAACTGAAAACCCACGGGCGCAGAGAACCCATGGCACCGCAGTAGACGACGGAGCCGGACTGGCGCCGCGAGCCCTGGCGCCGCAGCAAGCGCCACGCAAGCCGGTCTGGCACCGGGCGTAAGCTCCTGGCGCAGGTGGCAGCTGCCACGCAGCCGCCTGGCGCCGGGCGTAAGCTCGCCTGGCGCCGGGCGGTAGCCGCCTGGCGCCGGGCGTAAGCCGCCTGGCGCCGGCGTAAGCCGCCTGGCGCGCAGCAAGCGCCACGCTGAATGCCTGGCGCCGGGCGTAAGCTCTCATGCCGGGCGTAGCGCAGGCCGCCTGATGCCGGGCGTAAGCGCCCCGCGAGCTGGCCTGGCGCGCCGTCGACGGTCCTCGCCCAGTCTCGTCCCATCATGCTCGGTCTGATCCCATCTTGGTTTGCTTGGATCAATCCTCGAGTTTGATACGATCACGGCTACGAATAAACATCTTCGATTCGACTCGATTGGAATCATCCTCGATGTTTTACTTAAAAATTAGAAGGATTGGGTTTCGTAGAAGATATTGTATAAAGCAAGATCGATTAACTCAACATCGATCCTTTAGGCTATACGGTTTATTTTACGAAAGATAGTCTTCCGAAAATCGATAAAACGCTCAACGACTTAAGACAAGTGTTGGGGTCAAAATCGGTCAATGACGCAAATCGCACCGAAGTCCTCGAAGAAAAGCCGCGACGATCAAAGCCAAGAAACGGTCGCCGCCGATAAAACTCACGGAAGGCTCGTCCACTCCCATCCATCCGCCAGCGGTAAGGGTCCTGGCGCCATCCGTAATCATCTCATGATCTCGGCAATGGCGCATCTTGGTCCCTTAAAACCCATGTCCGGATCGTCCGAGATCTACAATGAGTCTTCCGCGAAAAGCCTTCCGATTGTTTAAAAGATTCATCTTTTAACACATCTAAAGCTCAAGCCACATTGCTCACATCCTTGAAGACGGAAAGTCTACAAATCCAAGTCCATCTCAAATCCCGATACTCGAGGAGTCTCGCTGGATTAGAAACGATTATATCGAATCTCCACGGCTAACGATCTTCCCAAACTCAAAGATTTCCGCAAACGACTAACGGGGAAAGATCGAACAACGAAAAACCCACAGACGGGCAAGATGGCCTGGCACCGCGACACGCGGCTATGCGAGCCAGCCTGGCGCCGGGCGTAGCGACGCTGGCCGCCTGGCGCCGGCGCACGCTGACGCTGCCAGCCCATACCGCGGCATTGCCACGCTGGCCGGCTCATGCCGGGCGGCACTCGCCTGGCGCCGGGCGGCACTCGCCTTGCGCCGGGCGGTACGCTCGGGCCGGGCGGCACTCTGCCTTGCGCCGCACTCGCCTTGCGCCGGGCACTCCATCACGCTGGCCGCCTGGCGGGCGGCACGCTGACGCGAAGCCGCCTGGCGCCGGGCGGCACGCTGGACGCTGGTCGCCGGCCGGGCGGCACGCCGCCTGGCGCAGGCGCACCCGCCACGCTGGTCGGCCTGGCCGGTCCACGGCCTCGCCCTGGTCTCGGTCCTATCGCGTCGGTCCGATCCCATCTTAGCTTGTTCGATCAATCTACGCAAGTTTGGTACGATCACGTTATTCTAGAAACCAATATCTCGACTATACAAGGAATTGGGGTTCCTTCGAAACACCAAACCTTTCAAAGACCGTTTCTTCAAAACAAAAACGCCTAACGCCTAACGTGGCCAAACGCCCACTTACGATTTTCCAAAAGAAGGATAACTATGATTGTTTATCTTTATCCTCACATAAGAGATAAATGTCAAGTTTCCGAAGATAAATGTCAAGTTTCCAGAAGATAAATGTCAAGTTTTCCAAGATAAATGTCAAGTTTCCGATAAACACTAAGATGGACGAAAATGGAAAAGCCCGATTCAGCCCGCGAAGAAGATAACCGCCTTAAGAGGAGTATATAAGGAGAGCTTTGAGCAAGAAGCAAACCAGATCACAAAACTTCCAGAGCACTTAGCACTTAGAGCGCTTTAGCTTTTTCTGTTTTCATTAGCGAAGCCGCGACTCAACTAGGTTAGATCTAGGCGCCAGACTAGCGACCTTCGACAGCTCTTGTAGCTTACTTACCTGTTGTTCACGCCAAAACGCCAATTCAGAAATAAGATCTTTTTCCGCTCTACTTTACGATTTTTATTTCTCGAATTTAAAACTGATTGTTTCGCAGCGCCCAGATATCCGGGACCTTCAAGGAAGATCGGGTTAACTCGGTTTTCCTCCACAAATCTTTATCAGAAATTGACGGTGCAAATTTCGGTTCCCACAACAAGTCCACGGACTTACTTGGGATTTTAAGAATTCAGGCCCAATCAGGCTATGACGGTTTATCCGATTTCCTAACATCGGATAAACATCAAGTCACCCAAAAATAGGGAAAACTCGAGGATAATTACGAAGATCGACGTAAAATGGAATACTTCCTGAAGAGATAAACTGGGCCCAAAGGCGAGGTCCATCATCCTAAGGCAAACCGACCTAGGAGTGGGTATATAAGGAGAGCAAGAGCAGAGGAGAAGGGGATCCGAAAATCCTAGATTGGAGACCTAGAGAGCTCCCCGCTAGCTGTTAGAACTTAGAATTCAGGCGGTTAGACTAGCTGGCAGGCCCTAGAACGCCTGGCCGCCCCTGCCAGAATCTCCTCGGCCTCTCGAAGGATCGGACAATTCTTTTACTTAAGAGCTCCGCATTAGAAAACCCTAGGTGTTATCTTCGACATGCCTGTTTCTATGACAAACGCCATATAGACCTAACCCGCCCAGACGGTTTGATCTCTTGTTCAATTCTTTCTAACTGAACTACGTCCGACTTGATCCTCGAAGGAGTATGAGGCAGCCTTTCTTAAGGTCCAGTCCAAATCTTAACAAAACTTTTTTCCGATTTATTCGGTCACTTGTTGGCTTGTCGCAGAGAACTGACCTTCAGGAAAGTCGGGTTAACTTGGCTTTCCTCTGTTTTATTCATTAAAATCGACGTGTGAATTTCGGTTCCTGGCTTACTAACTGAGAATCGCAGTAAGTGTGAATATTACGGATTTTAATCCATGGGCTAGCCGCAAGCCCGCGACGAGTGCTTCAGATTCTGCCTCATTGTTTGAAGCATGAAAAGCCAATCGGAATGACTGTTCTAGGATTTCCCGCTAGGAGAGGTGAGTCAATTCGATTCGATCCTTGTTTGGACGAAGATCCGTCGACGCGGAGGACCCAAGTTGAGTTTGGTTCCTCGTTAGTCATGTCTCTAGTGGGTAATTCTACCAAGAAACTGCAAGTACTTGGGACTTTCACATGTCCTTGGCGATATTCGACGTCAGATTCACTTAGTTCGATTACCATTTTGGCGAGCCTACCGGATTGGCTCGACTGTGCAGGATTATCCGCAGGATTATCCATTAGCTGGGTATCGAAGTTTCCACATCCAGCAACGCTTTGCTTACCTAAAAGATTGGCTTTTTTCGCCGCTGCTCTTCTCGTATCAGGACGCCACTGACTGCTGCGAAACTGCGATATAGGGAAAAGAGGTTCACCTTCCACCGGTTTTATGAGAACTGGTGGAGTGGCCAGGTAATGTTTCAACTGTTGGAAAGTCTTTTCACATTGCTCGACCATTCGAACTTCTTGTTTCCTTTAACGCTTCAGAAACGGTAGGCACTTATCCGTGGAGCGAGATGAAACGGTTCAAAGCCACTCTTCCTGTTAACCTTTGACTTCTCGCTGGTTCTCGGGAGGCCATCTCTATCAGTGCCGATTTGTTTAGGGTTGGCCTCGATTCCGCGATACGCTACGAGGTATCCGAGGAATTCTCCCGATGCCACCGCTAATCTGCATTTCGCGGGTTGAGTTTCATGTTATGCTGGTTGAGTCGCAAAACATTCCTCTAGGTGGGTTACATGATCGTGTTCGCCAAGAGATTTTACGAGCATATCATCGATGTATACTTCCATAGTTTTTCCGAAGTTTCGGCAAACATTCTGTTGACGAGTCGCTGATACGCTGCACCCGCTTTTAAGACCGAAAGGCATTACCTTGTAGCAATACGCCCGCGGTCTGTGATGAATGCAGTTTTTCAGGGTCGCCGGATTCATCATGATCTGATTGTATCCGAAAAGCGCCCATGAATGATAGAAGCTTGTTTCCCGCAGTTGCTTTCACCAGTCGGTCGATGTGTGGAGCGGAAGCAGTCCTTCGACAGGCTTTATTCAGATCCGTGAAATCGACACAGACTCGCCACTTGCCGCTCTTCTTTACCACGCTGTGGTTGGCAAGCCAGTCCGATACCTAACTTCTGTTATCGACCCTACTTTGAGGAGTCTTTCGACTTCCTCGCTGATCGCGTGGCACGCCAGGTCCCAGCCGCCTCTTTGTTTTACGGGTTTGTGAGTCGGGTCGATGTTAAGTTCGTGACATGTTACGCTAATGTCGATTCTCGGCATATCCTCCGCCGCTTAACGCATCGAGGTTCTTTTGAGGCATGCGATGAGCTCGCTTTTATTGGTTCGCTGGAGGTTAGCTCCGATTTCGACGACCGCTCCGGAAGGAATCGCCGAGGCAGATTGAGACCACCGGTTCGCAGGTTGGTTCACGCTTCCCTTCCAGGCCTCAGTTTTGGGACTGCCAGAAGGTTTCTGGCGAAGTCGTGAATCGCTTTTTTCGAGGTCTCGATTTCGAATTTTTCCGCTTTAGTTCGGTAGCGTAGGTAGATCTGCGCTGCGTTCGACTACCATGTATCGCTTCGACCTCGAAAGGCGCGGAACTTGAGGCATAGGTGGAATGTTGATGGGATCGCCTCATGGAATTTAGCCAGGAGTTCCAACTATCGCTGTAGGATGTTGGACCATCGATCACCAGGAATTGTGTTTTGGCGACGCCCCGCTCTGACTGAGAGGTTAGTCGAACCGAGGGTCATGACTTTTCCCGAGAGTCCAATACTGGGCTGGGGTCATCTGTAGGATGCTTAGATCGACGCCCATCCTCTCGAGGGTGCTTTTATAGATAATATTAGCCGAGCATCCGTGTCGACTAATACCATTGCTACGCCAATATCCTGGATCGTGAGTTCTATTACGAGGAGATTGTTGTGAGGTTTGGCCATACTGGCCGTTGCTCGATCCTCAAGGATAATGATGTTGCGGGCTGACAAAGTAGCCATACTGAACTTCGATCGATTGGTGGTTTTCGAAGTTAGAGAATCCATCCCCTCCTTCTAGCCAAACGTGGGGAACCAAATTCGCACCGCCGATTTTAATGAATAAGATTGCGGAGGAAAGCCAAGTAAACCCGACTTTCCTTGAAGGTCCGATTCTCTGCTGCCACACTAAATCGAAAGTTAACAGATGACAAAAATAAGAATTGTGATATTTGCTCGAAGGCGTTTTATTAAATGAAAGATATGAATACAAGGATTCTCAGAGAGATTTGCGATTAAAGAAAAAGATAGAGTCGCAGGCAGCCAAACGTCCTAAGCCTTGCCCGCTAGTCTAACCACCTAAACCCTAATTCTTCTAAGCTAGCAAAGTGCTCTAAGTCTAATTTTCGATCCCCTCCTCTGCTCTTGCTCTCCTTATATACTCACCCTAGGTCGGTTTGCCTTAGGATGATGGACCCGCCTTTGGGCCCAAGTTTATCTCTTCAGGAAGTATTCCATTTTCGCGATCTTCGTGAATTATCCTCGAAGTTTTCCCCTATTTTTCGGTGACTTGATGTTTATCCGATGTTCGAAATCGGATAAACCGCCATAGCCTGATTGGGCCTGAATTCTTAAAATCGTAAGTAAGTCCGCGGACTTGTCTTAAGTCGCTTGAACGCTTTATACCATTTTGAAAGACTATCTTTCTCGTAAAATAAACCGATAGCCTAAAGGATCGATGTTCGAGTTAATCGATCTTGTTTTATACGATATCTTCTACGAAATCCAATCCTTCTAATTTTTGTCGTAAAACATCGAGGATGATTCCCATCGAAATGTAATCGAAAGATGTTTATTCCAGAGCGGATCGTGACAAACTCACCAGGATTGATCCAAGCAAGCCAAGATGGATCAGACCGGCATAATAGGGACCGGTGACCAGACGAGGGACTGCCGACCGGCGCCAGGGGCTTGCCGCGAGAGCGCCAGCTCGCTGGACGCTTTGCTATCGGGCGCCAGATCGGTTTGGTCAGCTGGCGCTTGTGGGCCGGTTTATGACGCTTTTGCCGCCAGTCGGTTATGGACGCTGCCGCCAGCGCCAGTGGCTTGCCGCCGACGCCAGGTTTGCTCGTTGACGCTTTCAGCTGGCGCTTCAGGTCAAGCCATATGGACGCTTTGCCGCGCTTAGCTGCCGGGCGCCAGTTTGGCGCTTTCAGGCGGTTTCCTTTGACGCTTGCCGCCGCGCCAGGTCGCATGCCACTGGCTTGTATCGCTTGTCAGGTGTTGTTA